>JACEGR010006519.1:0-59785 GCA_014170235.1 Listronotus bonariensis | reverse complement strand
CAAATTTCCTGGAGTAAACGTTTCGAAGTTAGTGTTCTCAAACTGGTGAAAAAATTTCAAAGAACAGGATCAGTTATGACAATACAAAACAAAAGCCAATATAATGAAGACGATGCCTCTAGTTTGATATTGCAATCCGTAAGCAAAATCCATATGCTTTCATTGAGAAACAGAGCTAAGCATTTAGAGGTGGTACAAAAACTACTATTCAAACAGTTTTAAAAAGAAAATAAAATTTACCCTTACAAGCCTCATTTCAACCAAACCTTGAAGCTGGAGATGAAGCTAAAAGACTAGATTTTTCATTATGGGTTGGAAATAAGATCTTAAATATCAATAGAAACTTTCCACAAGTGTATAATGTTTTTCTGACGAATCAACATTTTCAACCAACGGTACTGTTGCTTCTCAGCATGTCAGATATTGGAGTAAAGAGAGTCCTGAATTTAGAATTCCCTCAAGACGTCAATACTTTAAAAAAGTAATGTAGTGGTGTGCCATTTCATACTATGGTATCGATGGACCTTATTTTTCGAGAGGTACTTGCCAGTAACAGAGCTTGAGCTGTTTGCAACTACTAGATACATTTTTTTGCGATAATCTTGAAGAGCTGCCCACCGGAGTATCGCAACGCAATGTATTTTCAACACGATGGGTGCCCTGCACATTGCGCTGGAGAGGTCAGACAAGTGGCTCGAACAGAAAGTTCGGTGTTGAGATGGATAGGAAGAAATGGACCAGTTTTATGGCCCCCAAGAAGCCCCGATCTGACACTACGATTCTTTTCTTTTGGGGCCGTCTAGCAGCTTACTTATGCACAACCTCTAGTAAATAATGTTGAAATTTTAAAACTAAGAATTAGGCGAGCAGTGGAATCATTACCAATTGAAGAGATTCAAGCCAGTTTTGATGTATATGCGATAAAATACATTGCTTTTAGACGCCCTATTAAAATAATTTTACGAATATCTCTGGGTTAATACATTTTATTAAAACCTAATTTTAAATTATTGGTTTGCTCTGACAAGGGGTTATTCATTTATAGAACCTTTAAAAATATTAATTAATACTAACAGACAAATTGCTATCTTAGCATTACAGGGCTCTAACTGATTTTTTTAGTAATTCATTTTAGAACTCGTTAATCCTTAATCCTTAAGTCACAAAACTTATTTATAAATTTAATAACTATGTACCTAACGAAATATTCACTAGACCCAAAACTAATTATTATAATTTGAGATCTAAATTTAAATCTTACTTTCATAATTAATTAAAAACACTTATTTTAAGCAGAAATACAATGAAATCGCAAGTGATAAAGGAGAAGCTACTCTTGTAAACTAAAACTTTGTAGACGGACGAAATATAACTAAACTATTCAAGACGAGAACGTTGTCTTCTCTGTCTGCACAATGCAGTTAAAAGTACAACTTTGTTGAGTTATGAATGAAGTTAAGATGGTGAATGCTATCGCGTTTAAGCAGTGATGAAATTTAAGTTTTAACTCTTCTCTTGTGTCCTTTAGATGGCTTGAATCAATTATTCTTAGTGTTAGAACGTGCGCAAATTAATTCGTTTTTGAGAAAATGGAACTTAAACTGTGTTAAAGAATTTTACTTACTTTATCCCATATAAGACAAGTTGGTTTTATAAACGTTTATAAAACATTCAAGTAGATTTTGGGTAACGTACGATAAACGGCATCAAACGTTCGTGAATGTTCTTTAAACGTTTTTAAAAGTTTTGTGTCGACAAAAACAACGTTTTAAAAACGTTTTGTTTGTACGTTTACTAAACGTTTTTATAGTACTTGAAACGTTCTAGAAACAGGCTTTTAAAGTTTTTTGAACGTTAACATAGTATTGCTAAATTTGGTAATTGTTTACAAACGGGACGCATCGCCGAATTTAATCAAATTTGGTATACGGGGTTTTTTCGGCGCTGCGCTGATTACAAATCTGAAAGAATATTTTTCGAACATGCTTTGCTCTCAAGATATTCATCACATTGATAACCAGAACTAACCTAAATTCACTATTTTCCCCTTCTTTTGAAAACAATTCTTAATTTAAAGCTAAATTGGTACTCAATATTTGATTTCTACCTCTTAAACCCCCATTTTTCTATTTATTTTACCCGTTTTCTCCACAAAATTGCAAAGCTTCGCTTTTGCCTTGGCGCCCCCAAAGCTACTGCAATTGAAAGGGAGGGTTAACAATTTTATGGAAAAATAGGTAAAATAAATGGAAAAATAGGGATTTAAGAGGTGAAAATCAATTGCGTACCAATTTAGCTTAAAATAAAGAATTGTTTTCAAAAAGAAGGGAATGTGAATTTAGGTTATTTAACGTGTCCGAAAAAAAGATGATTTCGGATTAGTAATCAGCGCCCAATATACCAAATATTAAAATCGGCGATGCGTCCGGTTTGTAAACAATTATGTTTTAGGTGAATGTTTTTGAAATGTAAATAACAAACTACTTTTATTTCAGATTAGGCAGAAGTAATCCTGTTTATTAAATTTTAATAAAAAACATACACATTTAACATGTATTTTATACAGTTATGGTTAGAAAAATAGAGTATATTTATTTACACTTAAGAGTACAGAAATAAGAAGCACTCCACCAGCATTAGCACAATTCAATCGTTTAGTAGGGTGAAGGAAAATAGCTCATCAAGGAATACTAATCGCGTAAAATACGTTAAAATGCATTTTTACAAGTTGTAAAATTACCACACCAAAACAACAAAAATGATAAAATGTCATTTATGTCATTTTCTAATCACAGAAGATTTGAGGGTGCGTTCCTAGCCAAAAAGATTTCTTGGGTTCGTTCCTAACTAATAATGCTCCTCGATTTTTTTTCCAAAGGACAAACTTTAGAGTTACGCAATAAAAAAGACTATAATATTCATTAAATGTACAATTAAAGAATTTTTAATAAGTAAAAATAATTATTCGATACTTTTTTATTCATTTTATTTCATTAATAATTTAACTTCAGAATACGGTCAATAAAATCGTTTCATGTAGGTTCTAAATAAACGTTTTTAATACGTTTATATAGAAACGTTTTGTAAACTTTTTAGTCTTGAACGTTCGGACCTAGAGTGTACCTAAAACGTACGTTTTCTAAACATTGTGTGTTGAAATGGACTTCATGATAGGAATACTTTTAAAACGTTTTTAGGGGGTTCCTTTTCACGAATATACCACGAATAATATACAGGGTGAGTAGAAAAAACCGGAACTGTGGATTATCTCAGCAACCGTCAAATATACATAAACCAAATTTTGTGCGAACGGGTAACTAAACACAAAGAATTCAAAACTTGTATTTGCAAGGTTGTCGAGTTTATGGTTTTCTTTGTGGGTTAGGAAATTTTAAAATTTTAAATGGAATACCCTATTTTTTATTATTGTAATTAATTGCTGGTATCAACTTTATTGCGACCTAAAATTATTGTTTTTACTCCAATTTCGAAGATATGGCATCATGATTTTTTCAAAATTAATACAAGAACGGCTAGGTATAGTCTAAAATCTAAAAAACGATTCAACCAAAATTCGTCAAAATTAGTACAGGTGTGAAACTGAATATCTTACACTTCTTTGCGACGTTTTCAAAATTCCTTTTAAAAAAATAATGGAAGGGAAGAAGAACATTTAAAATTGAAACATCGCAAATGTAATTTCCGAATTTAAAATGTCCAATTGCTCCCCTGTACTACTTTTGACGAATTTCGGTTAGTATCTTTTTTGATCTCAATTATCTAATTGACCATACCTGGTCGTTTCTGTATCCAAGCTTGATGTCATATCTTTGAAATTGACGAAAGTAAAAAAATCATAAATCAGGTCATAATGAAGGTGATACAATCAATTGATTACAATAATAAAAAAATAGGATTATTTTATTTAAAATTTTTAAATTCCCCAACCTAGAGAGAACCTATGTATAAACTTGGCAACCTTGGAAATGTAATTTTTAAATTCTTCATGTTCAGTTAACCCTTCGCACAAAATTTGGTTCAATTATATTTAACGGTTGATGAAATAATCCACCGTTCTGGTTTTTTCTACCAACTCTATATGGAAGCGACCATAAAATTAATATTTTGCCCTAGTAACAGTGGCGCATTTACCAGAAGGCTCAGTAGGCTGAAGCCTAGGGCGGCGTTTTTAGGGGGGCGGCAGATTTTGTACTTAAAAATAAATTAGTGGATTTCAATTTTTATTTTGTACAAAGAAATGAAAATGAGGACCTTTTTTTGGTCTACAAAATTATTTTCCAAAGAAAAAGGATAAAAATAGGGGCGGCAAAAATTAATAGCCTACGGGCGGCAAATATGTAAATGCGCCTCTGCCTAGTAACTTTTTAAGCAGGTTTCGTTTATACGTTAATATTTAATGTAAAAAACAACCATTGATTTTTTGTCTAAGGTGAGTAAAATATGGCAATGAAAAACAAACACTAGCTTAATTTAAGCCTTTAAGCAGAAAGCTAGCATTTGTTTTCCATGGTCATCTTTAATTTACCTGCATACGTAAAAATAATTGTTTGTTACATTAAATATCAATGTATTAATAAAACCTGATTTTAAAGTACCTAGGGAAAAATATTAACAGAAGAGTTTAGAATATTTTAAAAACAGGATGTTTCTTTCCCCTCTTTGCGTTAATAAATTATTAATAAAATGGTTTCCTGTTAATGCAGTCAACAAAATACAAAAGTTTTAATAAGATTATTTAAAGTAAAACATGATTACTTTTTTATGGCCTTCTTTCTAGCCAATATTAGTAATAAGTCACAAAATATGCAATATCTCAGAAACGCCTTAGAAGAAATATTAAGTGTGTACATTTTTAAAAGGGTATTTCTTTAAGTATTTTATTACTAAAAAAATATACAGGGTGTTCTATTTTAAATTTCCAAAAATAGGTCAAAAAGTCAAATATGCGTCTTAGAAAAAAAATACAATCTCCATAAATAGTTGTAAAAATGTTTTTACGGAATTAAAAAATCTTAAAAAATTAAAACAAGATAAAGAATTTAAAAAACGCAAGAAATTAAAAAAACACGCTGTAGGGACTAAATAACTCAAGATAGCAAATTGCGGTTTTCACTCAGTAAGTTTAACTTGAAATTTAGCCCGCAAATAGGAGTCAAGTTTTTTTGTAAAGCATACAGAAACATTTTTCTTTCAAATCGTTTTTTATAGTCTTCAAAATGTGATTCTGGATAAACAAAACCTTTTGGTAAAATCTGAACGCCTTAACGTTTTATCTTTAGGTTTCTCTTTGGCTCCGAAATTTGCTAAATATCCTAATTTTTATTCATTTTTTTGGAGTAAATTAACAAATCTTAGAACACATATTTTACATAACTTTTTAAGTATTATGTGTTTATAATTATGTTAAAAAAATTAAATAATACTTAATTTGTATATCTAAAGGTTAATTAAAAATGGCTAATTTCCGAATTAATATAACGCGCTGGTAATAATGACATTTGACAACGTTAATGGTGGTACTGGCGATAACCTGCATTATTAAAGAATATTGAAATAGTGTCTAAAAACGATTCATCATAAACAATAAATAAAGTGCAGATCAGGGAAGCTCAAGTGGATCAATGCAAGACTTGCACGACTGTATCAGCTAAATGCATATATTAGAAATATGGGTAAAAATATTGCATCATTAGTTGTGATCAAGGTATGAAAAAAAACACATTATAGAAAAAACAAATTACTGTTTCTAGTGAACTTTATTTACCAATTACGTCAGAGACCAACTGTTCTTTTCTAGATAAAACTCAATTTCTTTTTCTCTGAAAGAAACATTTGACCTATCCGATTTAAATCAGATAAAACTGCTGTGGAATTGGGAGGGAAGGAAAAGGATATCTGTTTACTTTAAAAGGAACTTAAATGTCCTCTAAGATGCAGATTTTTTCTATTTATTTTTAATGAACTTTTAATACGGCAGAATCCCTGGGAACTAAAATATAATAATAATATGTGGAAAAAACTAATAACTATTGATTTAACCTAGAAGAATGTTTTACCTTAATGCTTTTTTATACCTATATTACAATTAATGGTGTAATAGAGTAAGAGCCCGTGAGCGGCAGACCTTCGTCATTTTGTAAAAGCTGAAAGTTTGTGAATGCATGCTCCCAACATAGGTAGAAGTAATGGTAGATTGTGAAGTTTGGCTTATAGTGGCTTTGGCAGGTACGTGGTACCAAAGGTTAATTAATTGAAACAAAAACTTCGTTATTTTGCACGAGCTAAATTTTATATATGTTACTTGGGTAACTATTAGAAGATATTTTTCCAATCGGCAGACAGTTTTTACAGTTTCAACCCCTTGGAAGACAAATATTTTGGAGTGACTCAATGGTCCGACCATGTACAATATTTTTGTTATTTAACAAGTTATGACAAAAGTCTTATATGAGAGTTGTAGGTTTTTTAAATAGACATGTACTCAAAATATTTGGATGTATACAGAGTGTTCCAAAAACATTTTTTTTAATTTACCTTAAAGTAATAACTTTTTTTTGGACACTCTGTATACATCAAAATATTTATAGGACATTCTCATTCGGAAACCCTACAAATCTCATATAACACTTTTGTTATATCTTGTCAAATAACAGAAATATTGGTCTTTATCGGACTATTGGATCACCCCAAAATATTTGTCTGTCAATGGGTTGGAAGTGTCAAAACTGTCTGGCGACTAAAAATATCTTTTAATAGGTACCCAAGTAACATAATGTAAAATTTGGCTTTTACAAAATGACAAAACCTAAGTTTTAATTTATTAAACTTTGGTACCTGATACCTGCCAAAGCCACTATGAGTCAAACTTCATAGTCTACCATCGCTTCTACCTATGTTGGGAGCATGTGCTGACAAACTTTTAGTTTTTACAAAATGACGAAGGTCTGTAAACCTTTTAAATGTTGAGATGCAGAGTGTTAAAATTTCAAAAAATATATATATTTTTCTAAATATCCTAACTATTCTTTACGCAATTTTGTATTAATTTGGTAATATTGACATTAAGGGGGTAATTTATCACTAACTTAATTACATTTAATAAGTCCAGTGGCGTCTCTAAAGGAATATTTCCAACTGGCTGTGTAAATGTGTGTAAAATTTGGGTGCTTTTTTTGGATTAGGCAGCTAAAAATTCTGCTTTTATGTTTCTTAATTTTTTCCGTAACTTGTTTAATAGAAAAATAAAATAAGTTAATTTAATTGCATATTTATAGACCATTAAAGAAGCGCTCACGGGCTCTTGGACTATAATGTTTTTAACCACCAAAGAATACTTCTGTCATTTTAGCTGATGCTGCTGACAGTCGAGCAAGCCTTGCGTTGATACCCTGTACTTCCCCTTACCTGTATTTTATTTATTGTTCATGATAAATAATTGTTTTGAAACACCATTCAAATATTATCTGATAACGCAAGGTATGAATAGTGCCACCATAAACGTTGCCAAATGCCATTATTACCAGAGCGCAATATTTAATTGAAATATGGCTAATAGGCGGGCAGTTTTTAAATGTTTAACGAAACGTTCAGATATACAAATTAATTAATATGTTTTATAAGACATTTTTAACCATCATTATAAACATATTAAGCTTTAAGAATTAGGTAAAATATGTATTGTTAGATTTATTTATTCACTCGAAAAAAATTTATTAAATTAAGATATTTACAAATTTCAGAGCCAATTAGAAACCTGAAGATAAAAAGTTAGAGAGTTCAGATTTTTACAAAAAGTTTTCGTATATCTGGAGGAACATTTTAAAGACTGTACAAAAACGATTTGAAAAAGAAATGTTTTTTTCCACCCTACTGAACATGTTGCAGTGATAGATTGTATAAATCCATTTCAATTCAGTTTATGATACAAACTAATCTTATCTAAGATCCTGATACCAATATATTTACGCGTTGTACAAGATGTTTTTGCATATAGCTATCAGAGGCGGTCATAAGGGGGGGCATGGCCATGGCCGCCCTCTTTCATGCCACATCCTTTGTAACCGATTAAGTTTTGTTTGCCTTAACACACTTATTTGCACATTTGGACATTTATTGATGATATGCCCACCTCCCCTCGGAAAGTTGATATGACCGCCCCTGTATGCCATCTATACCAACAGGCAAATATTTTCATATGTACTATTATCATTTAGTATTTTATTTATTCCATTAGTTTCCCTCATAGTTAGTATAATCAACTATTCCATTGTCACAGTTTCGCAATTCCTGCGTCAAATTAACAAAATGTTTTAAATGCCGAACAGCACTTCACAATTACAAGCAAATCGTCTTGCGCGACGCCAGCGCTGCCGGCAATTCCACTTAATTATTTGTGTACGCGCGGAGCACCCTTAAACGTGACTAGGGTGCTTTTTTAAATTCAGTTAAATGACGATGGTTTGTTTTCTTAACTCTTTAGACTTTTAGGATTTTGGTTTTATTTTTTCTTGATTATTTGTCTTTTGCATTTTAAAAAGAAAAATGGCAGAGAGTAAATAAACATGGATAAAAATATAATAATAGAGAATAAAATATTTTTAGGAGCGTCTGTTTAATACAGAGCCTTAGCAATAATCTTTCAGCAGCGTCTTTTTTTATTAAATTAAAAAATATTTTTTTATATGTATTAAATCTTACCAAAGGTACCCGTAACTGTTTTTTTAATAACTAAGTATTAAATTTAATAATTGTTTAAAGATTGGTTTTTGTAAATATCTAACATTTTTATTTCAAAAATTGCATTGGTTTACTTTTTACACATGTTAGCTTGAAGACAGCTGTACCTAAAATAATTTAAAGTTGAAGTAATAGCTTGGCCATATTAAAAAAAGGCATCATAATTAAAAAGTTTTTAAAGGAATAAAACACAAAAAATATTTTTATACAGGGTGTTTTTTAAACAAAGCAAAAAGTTCTTGAGATGATTTCTTGTTTAAAATCAAGGGCAGTTTGCTTTATAAACATAGGTCAAAAGTCAACCATTAGGAGATATCGTGGTACAAAAATGGCAAAAGAAATAACGCTTTTATTTTTATCTCAAAAACGAGAACCACTAAAAAATAAAATTTTACGAAAATATGGTTGTTATAAAATACACCTTTGGAATATTTGTTTCTTTCTAGACTTTTTAACGGAAGTGGCATAAACAGACTACTCATCGTTTTTTCTAACTAATTTCGTAAAGACACTTTACTCAATGACCTCAAAAATATAAATTTGTATAGACTGGCTTATTAAGAAACTCTCTCTTTGACCTGTCTGTGACCTAATAAGGCATTTAAAATATGTCTTTATTTGGCATTACCTAGTAGTCCAATTAAGACAATTGTTTCTGTTAAAATTTGAAATATGTTTCTATTGGTTGACTTTTGACCGCATTTTAATACAGCAAACTACCCTTTATTTTGAACAAGAAATCACCCCCTAATTTTGTTCTTATTTGTTTAGAAAAACCCTGTATATATTTTAGATTATTTTTAAGGGAGAATTTGACATTAGCAATTCGAAGTTACCCTGCCAATTTTTTTTTTAATGTGAAAACCGTAACATCAAACAAAAAAAGTCTAGAAATTAAATCTGTTTTAAACCAAACAGGTATTTGAAAAAATATACGTTTCAGAACTATGGGATCCAACTTTAAGGTGTACCTGCTTATGTTATTTTATGAAAAAAGTTTCTATAAACCTATGTCCGGAGTTGCTTTCTTACTTGTAATAAAATTTAGCTGTGGTATTTGTAAGAGCAGGGAGTAAATTTAGCCACAGCCCATTTTAATTTGTGAGACCAGTGGCGGCGTGGGACGCATCTTAGCTAATAATATTGACAAAAAATGTACGCCACCGACTTTTTTGCTTTTATATTTTTCCGGATAAAACACCTAAAAAACACCGTTTTTGTGTCTTCATATTTTTCAATAGCTTGCTCAGTTTTCCATAAAAAAAATAAAATTCGCTAAACTGTATATTCCTTGGCCATACAAAAAATGTTGGTACATTTTCTTCCTTCTGAAAATTTAGTGTAATTACTTCTCTTTGGCAATTATGTAATAACAACCACAAATGCTTATTAAATAACGTTTTCATCCAGTCTTACTATTTACCTAAAAAATTGTTTTAGAATTTTTTTGGGTTTTTTAGAAAGTTTAACACCCTGTATCTTGAGAACTAGAAATTTAAAGACCCATGTTTATATAAACTTATTTTCATAAAAATATCTCAAAAATACGCTCATAAATTTTCTTACCATTAATTAGAAAACACCCTGTATATTATGTATTTTAGAAAATATAACTGTACGTTATTTAGGTTAAGACTATTTAATGTACGTATAAAGTTATGTTGGTAAAGGGTTTTTCCATTTTTTATCTATTAACAGTATTTGTGATGTGGTTAAATGAAAACAAATTTTTTAAACTCTGTAGCTCCCCGAAATTCCGGAATTTTTCACTATTTATTTAATATTTGAACATATAAAGTGGCATAAATTTTGGCCCAGAACTGCTACTGGTATCGCGCATACCCGGTTTTTTTCAGTACTGACGCCCCCGCGATGCCCGCCTCCTTTCTCCGCCATTGGAAAATACCTCGTGCAGTACGCCTAACAGGAAAACATCAGGTTATAGGAATCTTCACTCACAGCGCCTAGTTCTAGAAGAAAATTGTCTTTTAAATTTAGCAGTGAGTTTCCTATCTTCCTCGGGGCACTAGACGTTTTCTACATCCTCCATGCACGATATCACGTGAGAGCCGTACGAACTCCCTTTCAACGTCTAAACACAACCGAGAACGAACAGAAACTGTTTTATAAACTTACTCATTAAAAATAACTTTTTCTCGAATACCTCGTTGATTTCGTTCTTAAGAGCCGAATACTAAACCAGGCTCTTCTTCGATTTTACGTTTATCTAAATCTGGCAAGCAATTATGTTTTATGCACAAAAAAGCCATCTGTGTCTTAGAGATGAAACTAAATATGAATAAAAGTAGGGTGGATGCAAATATGCATCCATTTAGTTCCCTGTTCTGGATCAGGCGTGGTGCAGTCTGTATAGTTATTTTGCATGTGGTGTTAAAGTTTATTTTGCGATTCTAAATATACTTCTCTAAGACATTTATGTAGATAGCATGCTACAATAATTAAGTCGTCAATTTTTTTGGCTCTAAAGCAATCGGCGTGTAAAATACGCGAAAAATGTGAGACAGCAAGCAAAATGAATTTTCAAATACTCGATAATTAAAAACAGCTTTGTGATTATTAGCACTTGCAACTGGTCTTGAAAAGGGTTCATCATACAGTGTGTTATCCTAAGTTCTCTACATATGGGAAACTTTTTAATTAATAATAATATGAAAAAGGTTATTCTTTATAAAAATTTCTGCATATCTAAAACCTAAAATGCAAACATTAATTTTTTTAGTAGCATACGAGGCATCTCAAAAAATATAATTTTGTTCAAGGGGAAAGTACTCTCATTTAAAAAAAAAACATGTTGAAAGTTATTTTAAAAGAAAAATGTTTAAAAATATAAATACTTTTTTAATATGCAAACTCGTTCATTTACAAGAAAAATATGTTTTTTTAAATTTTTATGCGATAACGAGCGTTTCTGTGACTTTTTACCGTTTTAACAGTTCTTAGTCTTTCTTTGGATATTTTATTTCTAAATAAGTATTTACAAATGAACAAATATAATATTTAATAGTTTTATTATAAAAAAATTAAAGAAAAACTTTTCTTTGCAAATAAAATGAGTTTCCAAATTTAAGAGTTATTTTAATTTCTGTAAATTTCAAAAATAGGTTTGGACAATTCTTTATAAAAATAATTTATATTTTTTAGATACCTTGTATACAACTGAAAAAAATTTTATCTAATGATTGATTTGTTGGTTTTAGGGCATAAAGAATTTTCTCAAAGGAATATTTATTTTTTGGGTAAAATTAATAATAAAAAAGTTTCCCATATGTAAAGAACTTATGCTTCATCACCTACTAAAACAACGGGAACCATAATGTCTGAGTTTGGTAGGCTACATATTTCCACTTCTAAAATATTTTTTAATATTGCTTTTATTAAAAATTCCAGTGTTGCCTTCTTTGTAAGATCTTTCATCAATTAATATGAAATTGTAGTTGACATCGACTATCTGCGAGTAAAACGATGAGGAAAATTTTTTTATATGTAGTTAAAATACAACAATACAGTTCGTATGAGACAAAAGATTTGTATATTCGGAATTCGGAAAATGCTATTTTAGTCCGAATACCTTGTTTTTTCTTTAATCATCTTGTGTCACTGGTGTTAACAATATTTGCATTAATTTTTAGCGTAAAACTGAAAGCGTCGTTTGTACAATTGTGCCTGTATAACTGGATAATATTTTAAATGCAAAGGCCAGTGAGTAGAAGGATTCGCCGATCGACATGAATCTGTAAAAAAAATGAATTATACTCGTTACCTATTTTTTAGCATAAAGCTTAAATAAATAATTTAAAATAATGTTTAAATTTTTGCAGTGAAAAATTGTAAAAAGAAGGCGGAACATAAAAGACACCTATATGTAAAGAAAAAAAAAGGCTACAACTGGATCTGCTACCACTTAATTAAAGCCTTGGCCCCACTTTTGAAATGTTGTCTTTTCTTGAAAAAAGTTGACAATAACGACTGTAAATATGATTTATAGGGTTTTGGTCGTTTATTATAATACGGTACTTTTTAATATAGAAGAACATTATACACCGAGCGCAAGAAAGCCAAAATGAAGAAGAAACTATCGCTACCGAAAGTATAAATATGATTAAAGAAACATCTCGTCCACCTTGGGGGTTTGATGATGGATATTCCACCTCCGAAGCACCATCTAGCTCTGGTTTTACTCGTAAACTCCAATTGACAGTTTACGTTCACAACCAAGAAACAAAAAATTTAATAACAATCCCACTCGAATTATGAAGGACAGGTAAAACGAACTAGCCAAAATTCGTTAACTGAGACAAACGCGTATGATATTAATGTTTTAATAGTATTGCCATGTCCGTAAAAAAATCCAAAACAAAAGTAACATTGCGAACTTTAAAAATTATTATTGATTTCGAAGAACGTAATAACATTCGTACTACAATATTATTAATCTTTGCTACAAATACGTCTTAAATTTTACTATCAAACTCGAATTTTCGCAGTAGTTTTTTTCTATTGGCCTTCATCACCACCACCGCCAGTTACGCCAGCAGCTCTATTA
The DNA here is from genome assembly GCA_014170235.1 of Listronotus bonariensis. NCBI lineage: Eukaryota > Metazoa > Arthropoda > Insecta > Coleoptera > Curculionidae > Listronotus > Listronotus bonariensis. The sequence goes on along the minus strand of JACEGR010006519.1, from coordinate 46,464 downwards.
ACGCCAGTACAGCCAGTAGTATCAGTCAAACATGCAAGATTTTTATGTACATGGTTTCAATCAATATAAAAATCTATGATGTGTTTGTACCTATCTATTATGCGCTAATTTTGAATAAATAAAGAATACTTAACTCAAAGTAACACTCAGTTTATAATCTGGGGTTATCGGATACGGATAACTGTTTGACGAATTTTTTGTTGCATTGTCTTATTTTATCCAAAATATAATTAAATTGCACTATGTTTAGCCTAAAAATTCCCGTTTTTTTTTGTCCATTAACAAATGTTTATTCATAAGAATGTTTAAAAAAATCTATCTTTAGTTCTTCTTTTAAACATGGGATGTCCATCAGTATTTTTTTTGTAATTCTTTAATTGCATTAATATTTCCTTCTTTTCATCAATTTCTTCAAATAATAGGTTTAACAATAATCGCTTGTTTTTTTAGACCTTACTATGAATAAACTAAATTCTAGAAAAATTTGAAGCTTACAGCGCCAAGTTTTATTTGATTATTTTTTTATACTTTTAAAAATATACAAGGTTATGATGTGCAATGTGCAGGGCTGATCCTTGATAATGATTGTCAAATTTCCAGCCTTACAGGCAAAACGTTTCTCGAGGGGTTCACTAGGTCTGGGACAAATACATCAATGTTTCAACTTTAAATTTATATACCTAATGATTTTTCTAAACTGCTGATTGCACTAGAAAACTAGACTCTTTCCGCGGTCTTCGAGTAGTGCGGTTCACGTTTACGTAGAAGTCTACATAGACTTCCCGGGTAGGCGACTGAAGGCGTCGTACGAGCGTAGCTGTACCCTTGGGGATCAAGAAAAGATTCACGCTAAATTGGGGCTCCTTTCTTCTGGGGCTAAGCGCTGTGAGTGAAGATTCCTAAAGCCTGAAGTTTTTACGTTTTGGTGTTGAACACATGGTGTCTTCGTATGGTCGAGGAGGTGCGCATGCCTTACGGAAAAACGTCAGTAGTGAAAGTGACGGTTATGCGCGATACCAGTAGCAGCCTCTGGCTTGACAGCCACAATTTATGCATGTTCAGAAGTTCATCGCTGTTGTTGATTTTTACAAGTGTTTCTTATTCATATGCTAGGAAAGTCTGGGAGTTTCGAGCTCGATTATCCAGATTTTCCACGGACAAAGCCGGGAAAGCTTATAAGCAATAGCTTATATGACCGGAACGGGAGAACTGGCGAATTGACTTAGTATCAGCGCCATAAAACAAAGAGATAGATAGACACTAGAAAACTAAGGAGAGTTTTAAAATTTTAAATAAATTTACCAGAAAAATTTTTAGGATTATAAATGTTTAATAATAAAAGTATTTAAATTTATGGAATTTTTTTAAAGTCATTAAATAAAAAAACAATTTGTTTTTTTTAAACTTTATCTATTTTTGTTTTTATTTTTTCTTCATAAATTTAAACACTTTTATTAATGAAAATGCAAAAAAAAAATTTTTTGCATTTCCTTAATAAATATGATCATTTAATGGTTAAATCATGATCCTTTAGGTCTTTTCGAAAATTCAATCGATTAAAACAAAAAAACAGCTTAATGGATTAAATTGGAACTTTGTGGGCCTATTACACTGTAAAAGTACACTTAACATTACTGGTTTTGTAAATATTTTCGGCTTAGTACCTCAGGCTTATCCCCTCCCTCACCAACACAAACGTCAAAAAGTTCAAATTTAGTTTTTTAAAATCAGTTCAGTTTCTGGGAAAATTCACTGTTAATACCGAAGTCCATAGCGAGTGGCTCACCCCTGTAACTTTTTTATGGTTTAAAATATTAAAATGAAATTTGGTACGTACGTATAGCACATAAATGTTAATTATTTTACAAATTAATTTATTTTCCATTACTTCCGGTTTAGCCGGAAACAACCTATTTTTTATGAGACAACTGGTATATTTTCACTAATTTAAATACAAAATGACGTTTTGAGTATAATGACATTACATTTGCACTCATGGCAGTAATTTAAAATTTCCAAATTCATGAAACATTGCAGATTTATGTGATATACCTAATAACTAAACTTAGATTTGATATTTTAAACACTAAAAAGTTATAGGAGTAAGCCACTCGCTATTTAGGGTGAATTTTCTTAGAAACTACTAAACAGATTTTAAAAATCCAAAGGCTGTTATAAAAAAAAATAAAATCATATAAGATAAGGCATCACTTGATCCCCCTTTCCATTTAAACTTTTTGACGTTTGTGTTGGTGAGGGGTGGGGATATCCCTGAACAAGTAAATTCTGTCATAAATACGTGTCCCACTAAAAATAAAAATTGACGTGTTTAAGGATTTTTTTAAGTGTACAAATAACGGAATTATTAAGGGGTGGCTCGTTTTAATTAAAATCCACTGTATATTAATTAAATATTCCATTTCACTTCTTAACCACTCATTTTAATTTGCCATCCTCAACGAAATTCGAATAAGACACTACCATTAAAGTAGACGATTATACCGAGTGACAACGAGATCACTTTCCGGCTTCCATTTTTTTATTTCTTTATCGATACTAACGAAACTTGGTAAAGTTATTAGACTAACGAAAAGCAATTATGAGGTGCATATTATAGGCTTTCACGACTTCCGGTTTTACCGGAAATGACTGGAATGTTTTTAAATGGGACACCCTGTCTATTTTTTGTTTTCGGATTCTCCGGAATTCAATATTTTTAGGACAAATTTTATTCAAATTTAATTTTGAGATTAAATTTTATTTATCATCTAGAGTGCCTTAATCTTTCTAAAATTACTCCTCATACTTTATTTGCTTCCAAAAAATACGAAATCGATTTTATCTTTTCAACTTTTTACTAGAAGGCTCTAAGCTTCATTTTTTAAGTTTTTACCCTAGCTCAAAAACCAAAATAGGACCATATTACTTTCATAATATTTCTAAATGCAGTATTTTAAAGCGAATCCAACGATGTAAAACACTACAACACTTTTACTTCATATTCTTTTAAAAAACATTTATTATGTAGATAAATCATCTTTTGATACTGAATAGAGTACGTCGCAATTTATCGTAGTTGCCATGAAAACAGAAACTAATAGAATATGTTGTAAAAACAATGGCTTGCGTTCGGTAAAACATTTAAAAAATTAAAACGTTAGTTTGGGGTTTATACACGTTCGGCGCTTGAAAAGTTTCGAATATGATTTTTGGGCAATGTGTAAAAGAAAGACGGAGTAGAGCGAGAACAAAATTGGCTCCGCCCTGTGCGGCTATCGCGTCGTCGCGTCGTTGCGCTTATCAGTCCGGTCAAAGTTCGGTTGCAATTCTTCGCATACCAAGTACGTGTTAGCCGATCATGTTTACAATTTATTTTAACCTTTGGTACGAAGGCGGATACAGTAATAAAGTAAAAATTGTCTTCACTGTTGAACAAAAGATTAATATCATTAAATGGTATTGTCGTGCGGAGAGTGCAGAAGAAGTTGTCGGCCGTTTTGAGCGCGTGAAATTCCAATACTTTATTTGAGGCTGACCTACCCATCTCCAAGCCCAGGCTAAAGTGCACTGCGAGGCAGCCGAAATTTACATTTACATCGAGCGGACCTGAGCAGTACGGGGAATCGCCGTCGCTATCGGTGGGCGGTTACCTATGTAGTCGTTCTCTGTCTACTCTCTATCTATTAGTGTCTAATACATTAAAACGCAATCCGTTAGATTCAACTCGCCAAACCTGTATATCTCCTACGATGTTAAAATAATTTTAGGTTAAATCTCGTATTATGTTTAACATCGTACGAGATACATAATCACAAACTAACATTTTTATTTTTTAAACTTTTCACGGAAGCAGTTGTTTTTACTACATATTCTATTAGTTTCTGTTTTCATGGTAACTACGATGCATTTGGACGTACTCCATTCAGTATCAAAAGATTATTTATTTACATAATATTTTTTTTTTTAAGAAAATAAAGTAAAAGTGTTGTAGTGTTTTATTTATAAATAATATGAAAGTGATATGGTCCTATTTTGGTTTCTAAGCTAGGGTAAAAAAACTTTATTTAGAGCCATTTGGTAAAAAAGTTTAAAAGATAAAATCAATTTCGTATTTTTTGGAAGTAAGGAAAGTATGAGGAGTGATTTTAGAATGATTAAGGCACCCTAGATGAAAAATAAAAATGTAATTTTAAAATAAAATTTGATAAAAATTTGTTTTAAAAATATTGTATCCCAACGAAAAATGATCTGGAGAATCCGAAAGATAAAAAATATACAGGGTGTCCCATTTAAAAATTAAAAGTTTTAGTCATTTTCGGTGAAACCGGAAGTCGTAGAAGCTTATGATAATATACACCTAAAAATTACTTTTTGTTAGTCTAACAACATTACCAAGTTTCGTCAGTATCGATAAAGGAATAAAAAAATGGCAGCCGAAAAGTGATCTTATTGTCACTCTCACTGTCATAACTTATGCGATTTCTTTCTAGCTAGTCAAAACTTGTTACATACGACTTTTTACATCCAATCGTACAAAAGTGTCAATAAGTATATGTATGTACTTGTGTCGCTCGATACTAACATATTTAATATTTGTGATACATTTTTACCGTTTACATTAGCAAAAAATTCTATCTGGTAATATGCAATAAAAGCAAATGTTAATGTACCTAAAAGAATAATGTCTCTGTCTTTTTGCTGGAATCAGTCTTAATAGTCAGTTTTAGTGTGATGAACTCACTCATGACAATGTATGTGCAAACTGCGGCGAAACTGCTATTATGTGCGCTTCGTGTCTCACTACAGCAACAGGCATTTTCCCTTGAATCCATATTGAGCGAAAATTTAGTCTATATTATGCGAATATTTATTCCTGCATTCGGCAAGGCATATTAAATTAAGAAGCGAGCGCGGAATTTATCAGATTTTTCTGCTCTATAATATAATATTATGTTACTTGTTGGATTTTCTACTAACGATACCGTAGACTTGCATTTGAAAGTCAGGGCATTTTGAAATTAAAGGATATACTGGTTGTCCGGAAAGGTGAGGTCATAAACGATAGGGGTGATAAAGTGTGCCAAAATAATGTTAGTACTTCATATAAAAAAAAGTTTTATCGCGCTTCGTTAGGGAAATATGAACCTTGAAACTTAGAATAAAAAACCCTATTTTAATTATAATATTGGAACTGTTACCAAAGTACCAATGATAATGACAATTTAATATTTATATACTAATGCTTCTTTTAATTGGTAAACGGTTGTTGAGTAAGTCAAGATTATACAGGGTGAGACAATTTTTTTCATTTTATGTATGCATTTTTGACAAAGGTGGAAATTTGCTTTTACAATTTCTTTATCTTTTTTTTACAAAAAGTAAGCCCTGTTTAAATCGATATCTTGTACCGTTTTTAATAAAACCTTGTTTTAAATCCAGACTTACCAGCATCTTGTATGTAATAAAAATTCATTAAAAAAAATCATTAAAATGTGATAAAATTATTAAAAAATATGTTTTTAAGCCTCTTAAACTTTATAATACGGATAAGGACTGCTTTTAATTATCTTGAAATATTACAAAAAAAAATTACTTACAAAATGCTGTTATGTCTAGACTTAAAATGCGATTTTATAAAAAACGTTCAAAAATCTCGATTCAAACAGGTATATCTTTTTTGTACAAAAATAATAACGAAATTGAAAGGTCAAAGCAAAATGTCTTTGTCACCTGTGTTAAAAATGTATACATTAAATAAAACAAAATCGTCACACTCTGTATAATTTCGACTTACTGAACAGCTGTTTACCTATAGAAATAAACATTACTATGAGGTTATTTCTATTCTATTTCTATTTTTTTTCTTGGTTTTGGTCCCTTCAGGTCCAATCCACCACTCTCCCCCTTCCGGTCAATGCTTTCCAGGGCTTCGTCGGTGGAAAATCTGGATAATCGAGCTCGTAGCTCCCAGAAATTCCAAAAGAAAACAAATAATTCAATGTTCGATGCAATGCATAAATTGTCGACTGTCAAACCAAGATCTGCTACTGGTGTTACGTATAACCTTCACTTTCACTTCTGACAGTTCCCATGGCACGCCCATCTATTTCCCGCCATTTGAGAAATACCTCGTGTTCATCACCAAACAGGATACCATCAGCTTATAGGAATCTTCGCTCACAGCGCTTAGATCCAGAAGAAAGATGCCGTCAATTTAGCGTGAATCTTTCCTTGATCCCCGAAGGTAAAAAACGTTCATACGACACCTCTAGCCGCCACTCCGGGAAGAACTTTGTAGTCCTCTACGCACGTCCGCACTGTTCGGAGGTCAAACAAAGAGTCCTATGAGGTTATTTGGTTGCCCAAATATCATTGGTACTGTGGCGTGGAGTTTACCTTCGGCAACTTTCGTTTTTCTGTCTGTTCTGAAGGTAAACTCGATAGATTGTCGCGGCTGAGTTTGTGTAGATGCGCATCGACTTACTAGATTTAATCGAATCGATTGTTGTGATCTTCCTGTTGTTTAGAGTTAATGTGATTTTTTGGCGATATTAGTGTAGTTTCTAAATTATCTGTTGCACTAGAAGTAGAATAAGAACTTAAGTCACTCTAAAAAAAGTATTTTTGTTTTTTAGACAAACTGGTTTAAAAATTTTTAGTCTAGGTAATTGAGATGATATAATCAAATTGTCAAGATCTTGTGAGTCTAGGAAACTTACTCTTAAGTTTTTGTGCTCGGTACGTTTAGAAAAAGTATATCCAAATTTTTATTATCCGAATCAACATTTATTGTTGCCTGAGTTTTTAATTTGTCAAATCTCTGTTCTCTTTGGTGCTGTATATAAAAGTTAGGACTAAAGAGAAGTAAGTGTAATCAATACATGCATATGTTAATAGATAAAGCATGGTTATAATAGGAGCTAGAATATGTATGTTTCCTATTAAAACAAATACAATACTAACTGTTGCCACTACCGCCATGAAATACAAAGGCACCTTATTTGCAACTAAGTAACCTTAGCCAGAACCAAAGGTGGAATAATATAAGTCAAGAAACCATTTAAAACCTAACGGAAATCCGATTTTTTTCCACTGGTTTACCATTTTTTTTGTTATAAAATATTGGCAAAAAATCCCTCACAGACTACGGCTAAACTGGCAAAAATCTTTGTTTTTTTCTACATTATAACACCCTGTAGTTCCAAAAGTAAGACGTTTTGGACATATGTTTATATGATTTTTTTTTAGATGGAAAATCATTCCTTATCCTTTACCTTTTTAGGAACCATTTTTTGACTCCACCTTGTCTTTTAAAAATCACGTTGATTATGTCTGCGCAAAATTAAATTCGGCGATTTATGCAATCCTTAACTTAAAAAATACACTGGACGAATCGGGATTGCTCTCTGTGTACTATTCACTGGCTTACAGCCATATTTCGAATAATATTGTGTCCTGGGGAGGTAGTAATGCATCTGAGAGAGTCTTTGTGGCGCAAAAAGACTACTGAGGTTAATTTTTAATCCTAAACCGCGTGACAGCTGCAAACCTTTATTTATCCAGAAAAGAATCCACACTTTGCCATGTGTGTTTATTTTTAAGTGCGTTACTTATGTAAATTCTAATATGGGACTATTTAGGAGACTCGGAGAGTTAAATCATTGCAGCACCAGAAACAGGACTATTATAGATGTTCCTTTACACAGGACCTCCTTTTTCGAAAACTCTCCTTTTTACGGTTGTCTTACCCTCTACAACAAGCTTTCAAGAGATTTTAAAAATATGCATGGTGGTAAATTCCAGAATGCCGTTAGGCAATTTCTTATTGACAAGGCATTTTACTCGGTTTCAGAGTATATGCGACATAAGACTTTGTTACTTTGCTTACGTTTTGATTTGACAATTTTAATATTCTTTTATATGTATATATATATATATACAAAATTTTAAATTTATTTATAGTAATTATTTATAGCTAAGGTTTCTGTTCATTTGTATTCTTTTTTGTGTGTTTTTACAATTACATTTTATATATTTATGTGTCTATGTATATTTGTGTATATCTATAATATATTTTTATAGTATTTATATTTATATTTGTTTATATTGTGCATTTTAAGGTAAAATATTCTATCTATCTATCTATCGGAAAAGTTTGTGGACACCTTGTAAAAATAACATTTAAATGGTTTAAAAAATAAATAGCTATTAATTTTTTTCTCCCCTGAGATGTTTTTGATTTTAAATAGTCTAAAAGAACAAAAAGTTTAAAAAATATATCAAAATCGGGATATTTACTGAGGACTTCCAACGATTGCCTGTTTTACAGCTTTATTGACTCGGCTACTTAAATAATGTTACCAAAACCGGGAAAAATGGGTCACATCTAAAAATCCGGCATGTAAGGTACCCAGTAATTAGGTTTATACATTTAGGGGCCGGCTACGATAGGACTCGGCGAGCGGAGAGTAGTACGTGCTATGCTGCGTCGGCGTCGTGTCGCACGCGTCACACGTGTCTCAATTGGCGCCTTGGCTAAGCACTATGCTAACATAAAGATCTGCTGCCTCCGATTTTTATGTTTTTACCCGCAAAAAGTTAGCAACATAATTGGATTTTTTAAACAAAAAAGTAGGTTCTTGTCATGACATCCGGTGCTGCCATGTTTTCTTTTATAATCTTCCTAATGTCTCACCAAACAAAAAGCTTTAAAATATTCAAAAATGGGTAAACCTATTAATTCCAATCATATTCTACTCATAATTTAGACGTATAAGACGAATTTTAAAATTTGGTACATAGACTTTAAAAATTACCACTAAATTTATTGACTTATTTTAATGTTATCTGCATTTATTATTTTATTAGTTTAAAAACATTTAACACTGACGCTATTAAAAAAATTAAGTTTATTGTTCTTTACTTCACTTTGATATATACTTTTTTTAACAACAAGCACACCAGTAAAAATGTCTTTTTCAAAATCAAGAAAACAATTTTTAATTAAAAAAAAGTATTGCTTTTGTCTTTACACTACTCAATGTGTCGTTCATTTTATCATTTTGAAGTAGTGTTATCACGTCCAGTATATCAACAGAGTATAACCCTTTTAAATTAAATAGCACAATCCGAAAATACAATTAGTGTTTTTATTTCATTTTGGAAACAAGAGCCGTTTGAAATCGACGCCTACTATAGTTCATTAAAATGTTACATGCGACTGGAGGGAAATCAAATGTTTGCCGCTTCACCGGCCCGTGTAGTAGCGCTAAAGTGTTTATTCCAAAAATATAATTACAACGAATGTAACAACACATTGTGCGCTCCTGCGCTCGCAAACAATGTCTCTAGCTGAAAACATACAAAGCAAATTAACGACAAAGGGGCCATTTAGCATATCGCTAATATTCCACTATATTTAAACCGTACTTTAAACCGCGTTTTCTTATTTTTTAACCTTTTAATTGTTATAAAAAATAGGGCGAAAATAAAATAGGTCCTCTAAAATACAGGGTAGGTATAAAAAATCAGTGAAAACATTTTCTCGTTTCTTGTAAAGGGAAAAAACTTGTTGTTTTTCCTGGCGGGAATGCTCTTCCCTTGGTTAGGTCTATTTAAAATTTCCACATCTATACTAATATATAAAGAGATGAAGTTTGTTACTTTGTTTGTTTGTGGGTTTGTTTATTTGTATCCGCTAACCTTCGGAAGTACTGAACCTATCATAAAAATTATTTCACAACCAGAAGGCTACACTATTCAGAAGTGTTATAGGCTATATTTCGAAGTTGACACGGGTCCGCTAATCTTAATAAAGTCCATTACAAAAGAATATTTTTTATTTGGCATCTTTGGACAAATCACGAAGGCTAAAAGCCTAAATACTAACGTACAGTGGGTGTTTTAAGCTAGGTAAGAGGGAGTTTTTGACACGGGAATTAAATACTTGAAGATTTGGGGGAAGGAAAGACCTTCGCAGGCATTAGGTTTCACATTCTAGAAACTCTAGGGATAAAAGAACGAACAAAGTGGGAACAAAGTGGGAAGTTCGGTGCCTGTTCAGTTGGACCGTATTGGGATGCATACGAGCGGAAGTTTCTCTGTTGGAAACCGTGAGTGAAGGAACTATACTGGACAATTCTTCAGAGCAAAAGCCATGGAAGTACCTATAAAAAGGGATAAATTCCCCACAGCCCGAGGATGTGCAAGAGAGGGAAGCCTTTCTGTAAGTGAAAGATCATTAATGAGACGAATAGCTCTTCTTTGAATAGAATCAAGAATGCTTAGGGTTGTGGGGGACGCCATGCCCTAGATATGAGAACAATATTCCAAGGGAGGTCGAATTTGGGACACTTATAAAGTGTATAAATTAGAAGGGGAAAAATACTTTTTAGCTCAAAAGAGAAATCCAAGCTTTTTGAAACTGCCGTGGCTATAGATACAATGTGTTTATGCCAGTTGTTTTAATTGTTTTTAAACGAATATTATCTTAATTTTAAAAGTAAATACTAAAATAAATTTTATGGAATCATTAAAACTTATGAATTAATTAACAAGGAATATTTGTTAATAATGACTTTCTTATCTAATAAACAATATATGTTGTTTAATTTTTAAACACATTCTCACTGCTGTGTTAAAACTTACCAGACAAAAAACAAAATAAAAATAATATTATATTTAAACAAACAGTTTCAAGTCTTATCTTATTCATAAATGTATAAATTTTTAATTATAACAAACGCCTACATAATTCTTCTGGGTACGACAGTAATTTTTAAATGTTTACAATGCATTTCAAATCTATTTCATACTTGTTTTGAGTACGACAGTCATTTTTTAAGTGCATACCATAGATTTTTATTACAGGGAAAATAAAAATTTAACAGAATTTTGGTAAAGGAACATCAAATATTGTGACGTTAAATTTTGGAAACATAAGGCCACTTGTTTCGCCACTGGGGCAAATCTACCATATGGAACTATCTTTTGGGACCATGAGACCGTTGGACAATAAAATTATATTTTTCTTTCACTATAAGACTACAGGGACTACTTGACTAACTAAATTTAGTACAGGCATAACCTCCCACTGGGGGTAGCCCGTACTGGCGACTTAAATAAAACTTTAACTTATACTTGACTTAACTTTTACTACCTACTTCTTACCTAATATTTTTTCTAATTTTTTCCTCTCCCATTGTTAGTACAATTTTGGTATATATTCAAAGTTGAACTCAGCATTTTGGTGACTTAGCCCGTTATTGAACCTGATTTAAAATAATATGACCTAGAATCTGTTATTGTTTAGTGACAAAAAACCTTGCACTATATTTTCGATTATGTGTTTTAATTTTTTGGATGTGATTTCTTTAATGTCGAAATAATCAAATAAATATTAAAATTATTAAAAAGCATATACCCCCTATACAGGGTGTTCAAATAGAAAGTGCCCAACAAATATTAGAAATTTGGTGATTGTAATACTTTTTTTATTACAAAGACCTTTGTTAACCAATTTGTTTAACCTATTGTGTCAGTCGATACCAGTAATGCACTTTCTGTTGAAAAAATTGCTTATAAATTTTATATTGTAATATTACGTCAATATTTAAAAACATTGTTTTGCAATACAGGGTGTCTCACTGGGAACTGCTCCGATCGATTTCTTGAAAAGATGCAATAAAAATGAGAGTAAGTTTCTATTCCAAAAATTTTTAGTTTTCGAAATATTATTCATTTTATTATTATATTACAATTTATCTATTCTAAAAATGACTTTAAGTATGTCTTATTTTGGCTTCTAGTTGGCCTTGACAATGAAATACGGCGTCATAATCAACTACATTGAACCTACCTGTACTTTAAGGCATTGGTAAAATAGATAAATATTAAATCGTTTATATTCAACCAAAACATAACTACAATGTTACTTATAGTTTTTAACGCAATTTTAAATACAAAATGTTTTTAAAATTATTAAATGAATATAAAATATTAGTTTGTTAAACTTTTATGGAATATAATATAAACCATGTTTTTAAAATGTCCAGTGATTCGTAGGTCAATATAGAGAATCCAACAAAGATATCTCTCCCGAGTATTATAATAGTATTTTGCATAATATTACTGTTATATGATCTGCCACTGCCTAAAACTTCAATAATAATATCATTGTTCCAGAGGGCCTTGAAAGGATCACGTGCTATAAAGGTGTCATCCATATTACATCTTGTAGGCCACCTTTTGAATTCATTGTGTGTTCCAGCGAATATGAGCTCTCCATTGTTAAGTTTAGACTATGGAATTAGATATGGATAATATGTTACCCATGTACTAGTATATTAGGTAATAACTTAAGACTAAAGTATTATAAATTACAAATATTGATCTGTTAACACGAAATATCTTAGAATATGGTATAAAAATGTATGGTATTAATTAAAATTACATTTGAGTGAGAAGTGGTGTAGCTTTGTATATGGCAGCCATGGTTTTTTAAAAAACACCAATTAAAGAAGCTTATTTATTTGTTTTATGTTTTGCATACTTATTTTTTTAACTAAGTAATATCTATTTGAAAAGCCAGGCAGTTTTGAAAATTTGCGATTTTTTTGTTCTACAAAATAACAAAAGAACAACGTAATCAGTGGCGCAACTAGCATCTGGTTTTTGGTGCGCCTAATCCCCAGTTTATAGAGTATTGTCCAAAAAACTAATATACAGGGTGTCCCACTATGCTTTGACCCATTTGGACTGCGAATAACTTTATACTAACAAAGTTATTAGGATGCATTTTTCGCAGAAAGCCTCAGATTTTTTAAAAGTTTTTTTATCATATTCTCGCCTTTTGATTGCAACATTTAGTTCACAGAAAAACAAAATAGCCTATTTTTCTATATGGAGCATTGCTATTTTAAATAAAACACCATGTATATATTTTTTAATCTTGAAATTCAATGTATTCCCTTAAAAAAAACGTAGCTATGGTTATTTACAAAAATAATGGATGTATTGATTTTTAAATAATTGACTTTACGGCAATTAAAAGTAGTATTTGACATAAAAATTTGCTACACACAAGATTAGCTACGGAAAAAATACGACTACAAAGCTCTAGGTTACTCACAATATTAAAAGCAGTTTGGAAAAAGTGATTTAGTTTTAGTGCCACTATTAGTTTCTAAATAACTTACAACCTTGTTGCCGTATTTTTTCTGTAACCTTGTAAGTAGCAAATTTTTATTATCGAATAGTACTTTTAATTGCTATGCAGTCAATGTTTTAAAAATTAATAAACCCCTTTTTTAATAACCATAGCTTATGTCTTATTATTTAAAAGGGGAAAGATTATATGTTAAGATTGAAGAAAAATATACTTGGTGATCCATTTAAAATAAAAAATGTCCTATATCGGAAAATTTGCCATTTTATTTTATGTTAACGAAATGACACAACCAAATGGTCAGAATTATGATAAAAAAACTTTTAAAAAATTCTCTTTTCGCTTTTCGCAAAACCGTATCTTGGCAACTTTATTTGTTCCAAAGTTATTTGCAATTAAAATAGGTCATAATATAACTAACCAGAACTAACCAAATAGAACAAGGTAATATATTAAAGTTTTTACTCTAAAACTTGACATCCAATTCAATTTCTTTTTAGTATTTTTACTGTACAAGAAAGTTAAAGTTAATTTAAAATTGTTGTTCAAGATTTTTTTGTTCAGGAATAAAAAATATGCGATTATAGTATCTGAACTATAAGCGAAACCCAAAAATATTAAGGCCTGGTTTATCCAGCTTAGTTATCATAATTTAATTATGAATTCTTCAAAAACTTAGTTGCCAACTGAATGATTTAAAACCGATAGCAACTCAAATTATTAGCTCTTTAAATTAGAAAATAAAATTATAATTACGAATTTAAATAAACAAAGAATAATTTTTTATACAGGGTGTTAAAGAATGTCGTGAAGGAAAGTTAAGGCATGATTCTACTAAAAAAATTTTTTAAAAATCTGATATGAGCATGGGTCCCGAAATATATTGTTTTTCCGGTACAGGTTGTTATATTTTAAAAATAATCGTTTTTAATGTTTTAACTATGCAGGGTGCCCAGAAACTCAAGCGACAAACGTTGCCAACACAAATTAGGGAAATTGGAAAAAAAACTTTTATAAACTTATTCACCAAACGTCTGAGCTTTTAAAAATTAAAAAGAAAAAATATATTGTTTTTTATATTAACTTTTATACCAATTTAGATATCTTTGAAAGACTATCCATCAGAAGACAGTCTTTGGCATACAAGAATTTCTTACCAGTGTCGTTCATAAGAAGTTTGGGTAAACATTTTTTACGTAAACAATATCACGCTACTGATTTTTTTATTTAAGAATTTTTTTTATATTCCCATTTATTTTGGAACAAAATTGATTTTTTGATTTTTTTATTTAATGTACGGTTTTATCGTAATAAATAAAAACCATTTTTGGGCTTGATCCAATCCCTTTTGATTAAGAAATAAATATTAAAAGTGATTTTTACTGCAAAATTTGATAAAAGCGATACGAAATGACCATGCCGAAAAATATTTTTTTTACGCGGAAACCGTACATCAAATGTTAAAAAGTCAAAAAATTAAATATGTTTTAAACTAAATAGAAATTTAAAAAATATATTTTTAGTTTAAAAAGATACTCCATTGTTCCATTTTTTTTTTAAATACTTGCGTTCAACCCCTCATGGACGACACTGACGAATTTTTTTCTTGTGTGCCAAAAAATATCTTGATGCAAAGGGGGTATATGACATTATAATTTTTCAACACATTGTGGTTCAAAAACTAAGACTTCCAAAACATATATTATGTTCATAAGAAGTTTTTGTCCTAGTTTTCATTGTAGAATCACCCCTTAAATTTTGTCGGTTGAGTACCTGGACACCCTGTATCTTATCGAATTAAGATAAAATTTGGCAGTGTTATTTGTAGCTCAGACGCTAATTTAGCTCTTACTTGAGTAAATTTATGCAGTCCAGTAACGTCCCAAGTAGTACCTAAACGAAAATTTCGGACAAAATATGTACGTTACCGACTTTTGTGCAAGTTTTATCTTTTATTTGGTCTAAGTACGAAAAAGTACAGCTTTTCTTGCTGTTGTTGTTATTTTTCGCCTCCTGCTTAATTTTTTTTTTAAAGAAAATAAAATTCACCCAACTGCATACCCCTTAGACCACATGAGAAACATAGTTAAAATTTTTCTATTGTAAATTATTTTTAATATTCTTTAAAAATAATTTTGTAACATTAACGAAACACACCAAATTAAATACCATTAACATTAAAATAACGAATTTTCCTAAATAAAGTTTTATTTTTTCCATGCATTTTGGGTTGACTGAGTATATGAAATTAGGTGAATTTTATATTTTTTCCAAAAACTAAGCAAGACATAAAAAGTCAAATAGCCAAAAAAAAGTATTTGTACTTGCTTAATTTAAATAAAGTATTAAACTTGCACCGAATTGATTTTTTTTTAATGTTTAATGCCCTGTATTTGGAAAGCAATGCATTTCTAGACTCATGCTCATTTCTTTTCCTAACAACATTCTGTAACACCCTCATGGGCATCGCTAGGATTTTCAAATTATCAGAAAACTGAGACATGGGACCCTTACCAAATTTATACCAGATCTATGCTATTGATGCAAAGGCAAGCACTTTAGTAAAGAACGTTTTTGTTTTAAAATTTGCAAAAAAAATTGATTTTTTGTTTGCCCCCGCCCCTCCTAGAAAAATTCAAGTTTTAAAAGCAAATCCTCCATTTGTATTTAATCGCAAATTTATTGAAATTTTATTGAGACAAATCTAAAATTTTGCAAACATTCAAAAATTGATCACGAAACTTAAGGGGGAGATTCTACTTGACAAAATAAGGGTAGAGCTTCATATTTTTTTTTTCAAAAAGTCATTCGTTTTCGAGTTACAAGCCGTTAAAGTTCAATTTTTATTTTGGTTTTTGCCATATTGTATTTATTTTTAACCAATCCAGTTGATATTTGGCACACAAATCGAGCTTTGCAGATTCTAAGAATTTAAGGACAAAAGTACTGTTTTTAAATACCGCGAGAGGGCACTTTACCTAAAACTTAATATTTGTTATCTTAACTTTTATTTTTTTTGACAGATATCGCAAAGCTGGGGGCGCCATTTATAGACAATCAAAACTTATAAAATAGGGTACTCTTTATTAAAGTCGATAAACCTCACCGTTTAGGCACCAATACAGGGTGTCCAGTAACTCAACCGACAAACTTTACAGGGCGATTCTACAATAGAAAATAAAGAAAAACTTCATATAAACATATGTCCTAAACGTCTTAGAAAAAAGACATCATGGTTTTTGCAAAATTTAAGATTTATTGATAAAATTTTACAAAATCCACGAAGTACTATACAAATAGAGGATTTGCTTCGAGAAAGTTAGATTTATTTACCTGGAGGTCGGGCAAACAAAAAATTAACTTTTTTCGCAAAATTACAAAGTAAAAAATTTTCTTTACGCAAGTGCGTACCTCTTAGCATCAATATCGTCTGGTATAAATTTTGGTTTTCAGGTCCCATGTCTAGCGACACGACCATGACACGACCCTGTATGTACAAATATATAAATTAGAGCATAGTTTTAGAAAAATTGCTGCAGATACACACACTAAGATACTCTTTACTAGAGTTAATGTCATCCTAAGCGATATAATAAAATAAGTTTAGCAGCATACTTATGAAAAATGTCGCATAGTAAATAAAAGCATAACAAAAACACTCTAAATTTAAAACAAAAATATATTCAGGCTACTCTCCAATGAAAATAAAACTTTTAGCATAATACTATGAAAAACTATTCTGTGTCCTTGCACTAGTATAATAAAAGTTTAAGTTACTTTAAAAGACATATGATCAATGAAATATTTAATATAAAGGGAAACATCATCTTTTTTAATTTGCATTAAATATTTCATTAATTTATTCTCACAGATGATCACTAACTTTATTTTACGTATGCAGGGCAGAAATAGTTCTTCAAAGTAACTATAGCAAAGTTACACCCTCAGCACATCTATATTCTGGAGAGAAGCCAAAAAATATTCTTTTGTTTAAATTTAAACTGCTCAGAGAAACACAATAAATTATAAAAATACCTAACTTTCCACTACAGACATATTACCTATCTAGATAATAAGCCAAGTAAAAAAAAATAAACATTATTTAGAGTAACGATAAATAACAAATATAAAAGCTTAATGACAAGAACATATAATTAATTTCTTTTGAGGAAACTATAAGAAATTTATATTCGCGTGTAACAATTATTTGAATTTTTAACTACAAAAAAGAACGGCATTATCTGTTTTGGACTAAATAATAACAAGGAGCTATGGCGGATGTCAACTACTAAATTAAATTTCACTGAGAAAATCTTATGAAAATGTGCATTTTTATTTTTAAATTGGTTCTCTAAGTGAATTTCTAGCTTTATCAAATAATGCGAAATTTTCTAGACAGACTTTATCTCCCGTAGGAAATCGAACAGTCTACAAAACTCAAATGAAAATATAATCAAATAAAAGCGATTCTCCATATCCATTCAATAAAACTTAATAAATAAATGGGAGATTGAATTAACTGCCCTTCTATTTTCAGACGCAGAATTTTTTCATTTCAACTAGGTTTTTATTTTTTTAATTACACCCAAGGACTAAAACATAAGAGGGGGTATAAGTTTAAAAATTGTATTTTATAAAATTATTTCATTTTTCTAAAAATATAACTTTTTTGTGTGTTTGTTGTTTATTTTTATATTATTTAACTTTTAGGGTAAAAATTTAACTGTATTAGGTAAATTAAATTTCAGCTTTATAACTATACGTTATAAAAAAAATGTTAAAGAGGTGGTGCCTAGGAATAGATACTAGGAGCCATGTATTCTAATGTTTAGGTAATCAATTTTTTTTTAATCCGTTAACGATTATTTAATATTAAAACATGCAGTTTTTGCATTTTACAGTATTTACCTGTAATGCTACTATATTCTGCTTATACAGGGTGCTTCATTTGTGCGTCGGGCTTCTATAGCGCCCAAACTATAAAAGTTGGAGATTTCGTTTAAAGTGTTTTAAAAATAAAAGGTATAAGTTAATTTTTAAAAAATATTTTGATTAGATACAGGGTACTCAAATTTGCCCTCCCACAATTTGATCAATTTTTTGAATGGAACAACCCCATTTTTTTTAATGGATTTGGGATGCTTTTATCTTTGTCCATACATGTTTACAATATTAGACTTATTAAATGATAAGTTTTTTGGGAAAATCAAATTTAAAAAAATTAAAAAAACATCGATATATGAAAAAAATTCGTCAAGTCGAGAAAAACGTTACTGTATTCAAAAATTATTAAGTTTGAGTCAAATTTTCTTGCTAAACGCATTCGTCGGAGTGGTTCAAACCGGTTTCGAAAATGACAATATAAATATTAGAATCAAGAAAATGTAGGTTTTCAAACCGTTGCGTCACAGCCCAATAAGTTTTTAGGTTATGATTATGATTTTTATTTTTTAGGGTTAATATGTACTTTAGTTTACACCGGATATAAACATTTTTCACTTGCAATTTACATTCATGTTAAAAGTTTACAAAAAATGACCGAAAAAAGTTTTTAATGAGTTTAATGCATATGCCCGCCCAACAAGGAGAACTATATTGTTTTTAAACCATTGTTCGAGATGTATTCAAACACGGTGAAATACGTGACGTATATGACATCACTGTTTAGCAAGAAAATGTTTGGTTTGTTTTGACACGTATTTACATAAAAAAAACGGCTTTGATTGAGGAGGGCCAAAAGATGCCCTTTTGTAAGTTTAGCCTAATTTTAACCTACAGGGTGCTCAAAAATATTCTCACAATATTCAAAAATTCAATTGGTCCTTACTTGGATTTTTCAAATGGAACATCCTGTATATTAGGCTATTTTTAGATTTTAGGAATAAAAATAAGATAAGTTTCTTTAAGCGATTCCTATACAAAAAAATGTAAGGTTTGTTATATACAGGGTGGCCTACCATATTCGACACGGTCTATGGCTGGATAATTATGGGGATTTTTAAAAAAGTAAATTGGGAAACATATAGGGGTCAAATAAGGCCACAGTAAAAAAATAGTTTAGCCTATACAGGGTGTCTCAAAAAGTGTGACGTATCAAAGTTATATTTTTTGAATGGAACACCTTAATTTTAGGACGGTTTTGGAATCTACTTAAAAATAACTTAAGTTTGTTTATAGTAGTAAGTGTCTAATTTTATTGGTTTTTGTAATATTTAATTTTTTGAAAAATGTAGAGTTGCAATTAATTAATTGTACTTTAACACTATTAACACTTTTAAACTTTAAAACCTGTAACAAAATAGGAAAGAGTCTGTTTTATTCTACGTAGGTCATGTCAAAATCAAATAATGTACAGGGTGTTCAAAAATATTTTACTTTTTAAGGAAATCAAATAGCAAAAACTCTTTTATTTTAAATGGACAACCCTGTATTTTTTACACCACACAATGGCAAATAAAATACTTAAATCATGTATAGGTTGCTTATACCTATCTTTTTATACTTTTTAGTAAATTCCGTTTTTAGATAGTTTTATTCCAAATGTCTTGATTATTTTTTAAAAAATAACGTATGTTGCCGCATTTATGGTAACACATTTTTATTTTTAAATTATATTCCTTATTTTCATGCAGTGAATTTATTAGAGCTCAATAAATGCTTTATTTTTTAAAACAACCATAGCTTATATTGCATTTTTTTAAAGGAAAAAGATGAAATTTCAGGAATGTTGACAAATATACTTGGTGTTTTATTTAAAATAACAAAGAATGATTTATGAAAAAAACTTGTCATGAATTTGTCAAAACCATAATAATCTAAAACATATATTTTTGGTATAGGAATCGCTAAAGAGTTTTTGATGTCTGATCAAGACTTCACAAAATAATTCAATATTAAATTGAAAATGGAAAATATTTGGACAGACAAACAAAATCGTCTGTTTTTACATAGTATTGTAACTGAATGCTACTAAAAAGTAAATACTGGCACTTGTAGCAAATGCTTAACTTTATTTAAACCTTTGAAGTAAATCCTTCCATTGCTTATACTTAAATGCAAAAGCATTTGCTTATACTTATAAAAATATACTTTTTTAAAATTTTATAAGTATGAAGCATTTGGTTCTTTTTATTCATATGGTCCAATGTCTCTTTATTTATTTATTTCTTTTCTAAACAAGTTATCATTGCTAGAATAATAAAAGTATTGTTATAATTTATTTTTGAAAATACTTTCGCTATACTATTTATTTATCTTAAATAACGTATCTCACTTTATTTATTGCTTTCCTTTATAAAGTTACACAATACCCCTATTTTTGTTTTATCATGAAATAGAGATAACAATAAAGAAAGCCCTTTATTCTTTGTAATATCGGTTGTTATCGTTACCGCGCTCCGAAACCACCATCCGTAAGCAAAGATATCCCTTTTAATTAGGGTTAAATATACTCTCGCTAACTCATCGCTCTATATTTTACTCTTTATTTTTCAGTTCTCTTGGGGCTTTTTAGAGCCGTTCAGTTTTTTCTGTTTGGTTTGCTGAAGCTTATAGATACATTTAAAGGATATCAAAAGCTGTTTTTATTTAACAAATAAAATCCTTTTTCTCAAATAAATTTGATAATAATATGGAAGCTTAAAGACAATGCCCTAGTAGTCCCTGGGCAAGTAATGAAATCGACTTCAAGATATGACCACTTTCAAAATTTTTAGGTAGGTTTCTTTGACGAGTCTACTCACAAATGTTCATACTGTCATATAGGTATAAAAGCGGCGCTTTAGCCCAGCCTGTCAATGTCAAATGTTTCTGGTGTCGGTCGGTCGGACAAACGCTTAATTTTTTTGTCGTACCAGTTTACCACATATTCGCTGGTGTCACAGTCACGAAACCATAAGGCTCATTGAAATATTTTGGGTATCGGATTGGGTGGGTTTCGTAACTGTAACAATTACGATTTTTGGCACAATGTTCAAAAATTGCATGTAAAATATTGTGGTAAACTTGTCCGACAAAAATTGACGCGTTGGCTCAGCCCGACACCCGACACATTTAACATTGACAGGCTGGGTTAAAGAGCCGCTTCTATATATGGCGGAATGAATATTCGTGGTAGACTCGTCAAAAAGAACCGCCCAAAAAGGTTTAAAAGTGTTCTTATCATAAAGTCGATTTCATTACTAGCCCAGGGGGCCCAGATTTTATATCCAATAAATTTTAAAATAATGATACTTAAAAATAAAGGCGAAAAATTAAACATAAGGTTAAATTTATCCAATGTGGCACTATCAATTGAATACAAGTTTGGAAACGGGATCCGTGTGTGTCGACAATTAAATAGTTATTAAGTTACCATGAGTTTATTTAAAAATATGTTTAATTTTTCTTCGCTATTTTCATGGCATCGTGGGTGATTTAAACTGAGTTTCCACATTAAGAGTATTGACCAAAAAAAGAAATTAAAAATATATTAAATATATTTATTTTTCCTTCGAGAACAGTTCCTTACAATTATGCATAAAAGATGATAATAAGTAAATGACCTCCGTGGCTCCTGTGGGATGATGTAAGCCGTTTCCAGAAATTTTTGACTACTCCGTGTCACAAGCCAGGTCCTATGTTGGTAATTTTGAGTCTGATTACCTGTTTCAGCCCTGCAATGGTGTTTAAGTTATACTTGTAGGCTTTCCTCTTGAAACACCACCAAAGAAAATATTCTAAAGATGTTAGTTTACAGGATCGCGGCGACCAATTGATACCGTCTTTACGTAAAATAATGCGACCGGAAAACGGGCTGCGCAGTAATTGTATAGTTTTTCCTGATGTGTAACAGGTGGCAGAGTCCTGTTGAAACTAGAGATCTTCAAAGTCCATATGTTCCAACTTATTCTGCTTCTTTCGGTGCCATATCGGGTCCCCCTAACGCTGGCAATTACAATGGCGAGCTGCTCGCGATCCTCAGCTTACCTAAACAGTTGTTCGGCACTGCGAATTCCAGTCCAATCGCGGATGTTCTTTAGTCATGACATTTTGTTTTCTGCCAATTTCTCTATGACCCTCAATTTTACCCTTCTTTATGTCCTGAAGGATCTTGTATCGGTCTCCTCTAGGAACATGCCCTAGGTATAATATCTTTTGGATTTGTATGGGCTAAAATGGTTCGCTAACAGCATAAGCTCGGCTTAGCACTGCTTTGTTGGTTTGCATAGCTGTCCATAGTATTCGATGCATTCCTCTATGCAACCACATTTCGAATGCTTCTAGACGATTAATCGTTTCAGCCTTTAGAGTCCAGGTCGCAACTCCATACAACAATACAGACCAGATATAACATTTATTCATTCTTTGGCGCAACTTTGAGTTTAGATTGTCGTTAGAAAAGAATGACTTCATTTTCTAAGTGCTTCCAGAAAAACTGTTATCATGTTTCGATAGCGAACGTCATTAACCGTAGCAGCGTACTCCGCATGATCCTCGAGAAAAATAGACCAATTACGCCTTCGGACCAGAAGTCACATTAAACAGTCACCTTTTGAGAATGCATTTTTACTTCAACAATCTGTATTGGATTTTCTAATCCCACAAGGCCGATTTTATAAGCCAAAAATTCACGTAAAGCACGATATGTATTTTTTCCTAATTTGGCCTTTTTATAATAGACTTGAATAATTTTAACCCGTTGTGCGGTCGTATATTGCTTTAGGACTGTTTATGTAATTGTGTTCTTAAAAATGGTATGTTGTCTTTATCAAATTTAGTGGCATTTCAAAAAAATATATATTTTGAGTGAAAACCCAATTTGAATTACCCTTCACTATAATTATTTTAAAAATAGGGAGTGTCAACATTGGATATAAAAACAAAACATATTTAAAATAAATGTTTAAATTACATTTTAGGCTTAAGTTGGTGCTTTTCATTTTAATTATTAAAGTTGTTTATTTACAAATTTCATGTTCCCTTGCAGTAAAACCAAACATTGCTTTTTTTATATAGCATTAGAAAATATCGTTATTTAATTAATTTTAAAAATCACATAGGTCTTTTTCCACCTTTATTTGTTTTTGAACGCAACGATAAACGTACTATTAATACGTTAATATACAAGATATGTAAGTGTAATATGTGGCCAGGGCCGTTCCTGGCGAGGGTGCAGCTGGTGCACTCGCACGGGGCGACAAAAATTAGAGAGCGGCATATCGCCCATTAAAAAATCTTATATTGGGTATAAACATTTCTTTCATTAATTTAAATCATGGGAACGTCCGGCTTATCTGCGACCGATAATAAAATCCGCGCATTAGCGACCGACTTTTTCAAATCCCCATTTTTCTACCTATTCTATTCTATTTTTTGTTCTTGTCCCTTCAGGTCCAGTTCACCAGCTCTTCCCCTTCCGGACTATGCTGTCCAGGGCTTTGTCGGTGGAAAATCTGGATAATCGAGCTAGTAGCTCCCATAAATTCCAAAAAAGATAAAAAATATTCTATAAATCGATGCAATTCATAAATTGACAGCTGTCAAACCAATAGCTGTTACTGGTATAACCTTGTCTGTCACTACTGACAGTTGCCATAGCACGACCAATTGAGAAATACCTCGTGTTCACTACCAAACAGGATACCATCAGCTTGTAGAAATCTTCGTTCACAGCGCTTAGCCCCAGAAGAAAGAGCCATCAATTTATCGTGAATCTTTACTCAATTCCCGAAGGTAAAAACGTCCGTACAGTTTCTCTAACCGCCAGAAAATATCAGGATTGCTAGTAATTTAGTAGGCAAATATATAAAATAGCATTAGTATTCCCTTCTTTTAAAGAAGGTTGAAAATGACAGTTATTTAAATTACGTTCATAATTCCATTTTAGCAAAGTACAATCCAAAAGCATTATTTTAAATTTCTCAAATCCTTTCAGTCTTTTTAAAATAATTTAATATTTATTTTAGTGTGTCTGAGCCAGAACCATAAACTAACAACTCCTAACATTATTTGTTAAATATTCCGCACTTGTACAAAACTGCGCCAGATTTTCCTGCATGGACAAATAAAAGTTTTTATTTCTTTTATCCAATTTTTGTATCAGATCTCTCAAAACCAGAGTTGTAAAACTTTAAGCCCTTTACTTTAAGTTCAAAAGTTTTATGCCCTGCGTGCTGGGAATCTACTAAATGCTTCTAAGACAAGAACATATTCGTTTATATAGGGGATTTTTTGTAATTCGGTCGTATACGATATGCACTTTTTTAAAAATTATGAGATATTTTTTAACGTCCAAACAATAATTACAAAAACATTTTAAGACAATGAGGTCCTAAATTCTGTCGGCCCCCTTTCAACTTTTGAAACGTTGGGAAATATTTTTATGAAAAAAAATAATTATAATTTTTGACCAAGGTCTGCGTTTTTTGACATATCAATAACAGCTCTAAAGTTTAAAGAGAATCTTGTTGCCATCATTTTATAGCCCCTGATAAGTACTTTACAACCACAGAATATAAAGTCAGTACCTTTACATACTACCAAATGGCGGTACTTTAATAATTACCTGAATACTACTAGAGAGTCATATTTCCAAAAAAAGTAAGATGTTATTAATGTGGTATTTTCTTAAGACTCTTTTAAAGATCCCTTTAATGGTAATATGATAAACAGGATGTTTTAATAAAACAAAATATGTGTTTTGTCTTACCCTGTATATTATTACCAATATCATTAAAATGATCTTTAAAGGGGATTTATGAAAATACTATATTATTTAGATCTTACTTTATAACTTTCGAAATAGGGCCATCCAAATATGGTTTTTGGCTAATTATTAAAGAACTGCCATTTAGTAGTGTATGTAAAGTTACTAACTTTATATTCTAGGGTTAAAAAGTACTTGTCAGGAGCTTCAAAATAAAATAAGTAAAGAAGGTTGAGACCTTCCTTTTCATTGAAAAAAAGAAATCAAAAATGGGTCCTAGCTCTCACCTTAATATTTTGAGCTGTCATTGATATATTAAAAAATGCAAACCTTATATAAATTATCGTTCCAAGTTTTATAAAAATATACCAAACCGTTCAGAAGTAAGAAGGGGCCTCGGACTTTAGGACCTTACTGTATTAGCTATAATATCAACTAAATTTTTATTTATTGTGTAGAAAAACAGTCTGGATCTAAAGGATGCCGAAGAAACAGAAACCGAATTAGTAGAGGCGCAAATGTAAAAAACCATTAGGTTGCTTAGACATTTTATAATTTTTTTTTTTTAATTTGTAAAAAAGTATAAAAGGAGGGAAAAATAACAATGTTAAAGCAATTGATTTACTTCAGGCATCAGGGTATAAATCTGTAATATACAATCATAGTCGACTGGTACTTCCAAATTTGTAGATTACCTTAAAAATTCTAAATATTTCTAAAAGAAGTGCTTGTAGAAATATTTACTAAGTCTGCCCTTTTATTAAGAAGATTTGAGAGAACAGAAATTCTTTACTAAAGCTACACCAAGGTACAAATAGGTTATGGCATTTTAAACTTAAACATAAGGACATGCAGGTGGTTTCCTCTACATTTAAAAAAAAAAGAACAGATTTTAATTTCTTTTTATAAAAACCACATAATTCCGAATTTTCTAAAAAAACGTTAATATTAAGAAAATTATTAACTACTAAGGTAAATTGCGATAGTCGGATTTTAACCCAAAGAAATTTTTATAGCATTTTAAACAGAGCTTTTAGAGACACCTTGTATATCTCCCCAAAATTATAGAAACAAGTTTGTTTTGAATAAATCTGTGCTTAATTATCCTGTTTCCGCAATGTTTTCAATGTTGAATTCAGAATTTTTTTCTGGGAAAGGAGTTTCATATTCCGGGGGTTTAATTAATAATAAAAATGTTTTCCATATGGTTCCAACTTAGTGGGATATACTATGTATTTATTCGTGGCGAGGTTGGTGTAGGGGCTAACGTACTAGTCTCTCACCGCAGCGACCCGGGTTCGATTCTCGGTTCCCTACAGCGGGTTTTTAATAGCTCGCCACCTAACAGATGGTAATGGCAAAGCCTCTGTGTAGTATTCTGCCAATCCTAGATATAAATAGTAGTTATTTTAAAAATAACGTCCGTGGTGTCTTAAAGGTGCTGTGAAATGCAAAACTGCATGTTTCAGTGCTTGGATAACGTTGACAGAACAGGGTAAAAAAAATTATTAATAAATCTCCTGCTCACCCCTAGAGAAATCTAAGTTTTAAAAGTGAATCCTGGATTTTTATTTTGTTCGTAACTTTGATCAAATGTTAGAGACAAATCTAAAATATTGCCAAATTATTTATACCTTAAAAAACTATAGCTAGTTAAAATTGTTACACTCTACAATATTTTATACCAGACTTTCATATATCTCTAATTTTAAGAGAAAGGCAGATATTTTTGAAAAATTTGTGAAATGACTATAAAATTTAATCAAATTTACAAAAAAAATATATAGGTAGAGGATTCGACTTTAACACTTAAATTTTCTCTCAGGGGCGGATAAATAAATATTTCCGTTAATATTTATTTGCAAATTCCATAATAAAAATTTACCACAGTATTTCTCTTGAGGCCAATGGCACCTAGTTTATATTTTTATGTCACCCACATGTCTCAGTTTTTTAATAAAATAATTTGCAAATCATAACTGCGCGCCTGACAAGAGGTATCATATTTTTAATGTTTTACAAGCGTTTTCTTTTGACAAGGTAATTTTTAAAATTATTTTTTACGTTTGTTTTATATATGAGATATATTTAATTTAAAATAATCGTATTTTGTTAGGGCTATGTTGTATTGACTATATTACATAACAAAAAAACAAACAATTATAAAGTAAATAAATTTTACACTTTTTATTTTATTAATAAATTGTTCTTTAAAGTTAGAAATTATGTTGTAATATGGATATAAATAATATTATAAATATTCTGTTATAAGTGTAACATATAAATCCTCGAAAACAGGAAACAATAAGTACCTCAAAGAAGTTGGTGACACTTTAATTAAAATCCAAGTAGCAGTATAAAAGCAAAATTAATAACTAAAGTTTTCCTTACTAAAACCCACGTGTTCATTAAGGATATGAAATAATATTTTAAAATTAGGTTATGTATCCCTGCTGTAAGTCATAACTTCCCCTTTAGTTACTACAGGAACGAACCGGCGAAACTTAAAAGGTGATGCTTAAATTTAATATAATAAGGAAGCCATAACTGAAAAGCAAGTTATAAAACATAGTCTGATATACTCTGTGCTAAATCAGTGTAGCTTTTTGTTGAACCTATTTTTAATATTCTTCTTTTTTCTACCTTTTATTTTTTCTTTGGCTTTTTTAACCCATTAAGGCTCAATGATACCATTTGGTATCACTTTTTAAAGACGTCACTAAGGCTGCCCTTATTTTACCACGAGTGGTAAAAGAAAAATTTTAGAAATTATTTTAGCTTATTAGCATTATTTGCACGCCGGCATCAATATTTTGGGCACGTCGCTGCCACACAAAATTTATTATGTACCACAAAAAAAAGTGTAAAGTAGGTAAATTAGAATTCAGATGAAAAACAGCCACAGGTGTCATACAAGTAAAGACGGTAATCAACTACTTCTTTCAAATCGCGTCATTTAAATAGTGTGCGAGCAACAAAAGGGGAATACATTTGAAACTGAGACAGAACTATGATCACCGCGTGTGTTTTTCTCTGCTAATTCGAAATCTATTATATAATGTTATATTTTGATGTTGTCCAAGCAATGTAATTTTGTATCTGCCTTGTCAAAAAGTTTCAGATATAAGGACTGCGATTTTCTTTAAATTCATTCTTATTTGGTCACTATGTAAAATGTACATACAGAATATATTTCTTTAATGTCCTATTTTTTTAACGAATCAATTAAAATAAGTTAAACTTTGAGATATAAAATTGATGCATAAATACTATATTTTAGAGTAAAACTGACACGAAAATTTTAAAAAGGCGGCTGGGCGCCATCTTCGAAAAAAGTTATACGGAAAGAGGGTTCTTGTGGCACATTATTTTAAAGCTCCTGGCGAGTACTTTAGAACCTTAGAATAAAAAGTCAATACCCTCACCTAATACAAAATACTTTAAATTAAATCATTTTAAAATTTACGTTATAAATTAACCTGAATACCTGATTTGGATGGCCATTTTTCCAAAACTAATGAAGATTGAGTACCTAATGTGGGGTTTTTTAAAGTTTTTTTTAATCAAGTACCCTGTATATTAGATTACCATTTAAAAGGTTCTTAAAAGAGCTTTAAGAAAATACCACATTTAGTACATCTAACTTTATTAGTTCTGGTTGGTTCTGGTTAGTTCTGGTTAGTTCTGGTTAGTTCTGGTTAGTCCTGGAACTATGGCCATCCAAATATTTGGTGAAGGTGTTAACTTTATATTCTAGAGTTATAAATTACTTGTTAGAAGCTTTAAATTGATGTGTCACAAGATCTCCTCTCCATTTAATTTGTTTCTCGATCTTAAATTTTTTTTTCTGTCAATTTCACTCTAAAATATAGAATTTATGGATCAATTTTATATCCCAAAGTTTAACTTCTTTAAATTAATCCGTTCAGAAAAATGAAAAGGGGGGCATTAAAGAAATGCACTGTATACAATTTGTCAATAGATGGACGTAACTATACCTGTAAAAATGTTTATTAGTAATATTTCGAAAAAAACTAATTCTTCATAAAAATGTTTGCTTCGTCTTAAATGCTTAGAGCTATAATAAAATTTGCCGTAGGATATACAAAATTATTACTTTAAAAAATAAAAAAATCAGAGAAACAAATTAAAAAGCGTAAAAAGTTCTCAAAAGTGTATATTGCATTTTTTTCTGTTGGTTATAGTTTTCTTTTTTAAACTGTTTTATTATAGCAAAAAAAAATTTTTTTTAATAAATGCGTGTAAAAGAATTACCCTATAATATACAGGAAGATTCAATGTTATTTAGGAAATAAAAACAAATCGGTTATGCATATTTTTTTAACTACTTTGTTAAATACCGAGAAAAAGTAATAAAACTTTTAAATTTTTGTTGAATTAATCGTTACTTTTTATATTACTTCTTACATACACTTTACTTGATAATGCGTATGCATATAAAAAGTATAATCGTATTTATATAAAAAGTATAATCAATAATTTATTTAAAAAATCAACATTTATTTAATTTTACACCTAATTTTTTCTAGTAATAATAGGCGAAAAAAAGTGTAAAACTTTTTAATTACTTTTTCTGCTTTTTAATTATGCATAATCAAAAATATGTTTTTTTATTTTTGTTCATTTTTAAATAATATTTTCGCAATTTCAAGCACTCTGAATATTATGGGGATATTTTTTTTTATTTATTATATTTAGTTTTTTTTTATGAAAAAGAAGATTTATTGAAATATTTTTAAAAAATAAAAATATAAAAAAAAATGTACAGGTATAGTTAAGCCCATCCCTGGACACACTATATATTTATTTTACCATAGTATGTTGCAAATGGGTTGATAAGTACAAAATTTAGAAAGAATGAACCATAATGACAAAAAGTGCCGTAATGCTTTACATCATTTGATTTAATTTAAAATACTGCTTTTAGTCATTTTATCCAAGTT
Organism: Listronotus bonariensis; assembly: GCA_014170235.1. Lineage (NCBI taxonomy): Eukaryota > Metazoa > Arthropoda > Insecta > Coleoptera > Curculionidae > Listronotus > Listronotus bonariensis. The sequence goes on along the minus strand of JACEGR010006519.1, from coordinate 16,649 downwards.
ATGTATTTTTATTAACCCTTTTAATCTAGCCAGCTAACCAAAAAACAAAAAATAAGTTTTAAGCCCTCTATAATGAATCAGTTTATAAAGATAAAATTAGTTTGAAATTTTTCTGAAAGTAAGTAAAGTTGTAGAGTGATTTTAAAAATTATTTTTAAGAAATCTAGTTTAAAAATGATGTTTTCGAAAGTTAAATGATCTGTAAAATCAGAAGAACAAACAAACAATACAGGATGCCCCATTTAAAAATCAAAACTTTTGGTTAGTTTTGATAAAATTTAAAAAAATATATCGTCGTAACTAGCATTGGATAATGCCGCGGTCTGACAAGCATGGCTAATTTTGTATTTTGCGGGCATTCTACGTAAAATCCTGTTTGGCAGACAGAACAGATAATCTATGGTAAAAATACAGAAATAACATCGATTTTTTCTCTAATTATTAGTAAAAATTCGCCAATTTGCCCTTAAAATAATGAAATTAGAAGGTTTTTAACCTTTCCGTGTAAAAGTCGATTAAACGTAGACGCGCGGCCGTACCTATGGTAGATTCGGGGTTTTGCACTATCCTCAACGATACGTATCTTTTTATTAGAATAACAACCTTACCAATTTGTTTTATGCGCATTGTACTAAAACATTTTTTTTAAATCTTACTTATAGTGCCTGGGCCAGTAACGGACTCCTTTAATTACGGATGAATACCGAAGAGCTTATCGTTATCGTTATCGTTATTGTTAAACTGCGTGATTGCCGGATTGTAGAAATTTTAATATCAATTATTTAAAAGGTTAAAATTTTAATGCCGTATTAATTAAAATATCATTTATACCTAGGCTCTAATTAGCGAAAAATCTATAGCAGTAATAAAAATCAAATAGTGTTAAGAAATTAAAACGGACTTGCACTTTTACGGATATTCTAAATCAGTAATTAATTTAGATGTTACAAATTGGCACACTAGCTTTTTATTCTACTACCAAACCCTAACCTTACTTTTTGTGTTTTGCTTATACTGTATTGTTTGCATCTACTTTAAAAAACGAAATCAACAGAAGTGTTGCATATATTTAAATATAAATTTATATCTTATGAAGTTTAAAAGTAAATACAGATTTTTCGTTAACTTTAAAATGGGTGAACCACAGGCAAAAATAAGGTTATGTGTCGAAAGCGCAGACGCAAGATATATTTCTTAAAAGAGGCTGCAAAATCTCTGTCTAAAACTGCTGCCGTAATCGTTATGTTTAATAACGATAACCATAAGGACGCCAAAAAACGTCTGTTATTTTAAGAGGTGCAAAATGTCTCTATTCACGAAACCCGCCTAGTCGGATAACCGAAACATTTGAAATTTACAAGCGTTAAAGCGTCATTTCCATATATGGCGGCATAAATATTCGTGGTAGATTCGTCAAAGAAATCTTCCTAAAAGGGTTCTTATCATAAAGTCCATTTCATTACTGGCCCAGGTACTACAAGCTTTGTTAGTATCGATTAAAAAGCCCGCATATGGGTACCCGGTATATGAATATTATATTATATAATAATATTAATATCATTTTTAAATTATTACTTTATACCATATTTTTATGCAAAAAAAAGATGGCAAGGTGAAAGAGAAGATATATGCATGCTCATAAGGAACCACTTTCTCTCGAATAAACAGGACTAGATGAGAATATGGCTTCCCTCGTCTATCTACAGTCACACAAATAAAAAAAAGTTCCAGCTCTGAAAGAAATACCATGGTTTCTTTATGTTTTGGGGTCGCCGAATCCAAATCTGAAGACAGTTTGGCCTCATCAGGTCATAGTCAAGGTAAATTCAAGGTCAATCACAGCTCTACAAGAAAAAATTATTGAAGATCCGAAGGACTAGATCATGGTATCTTTATGTTTTTTGGGTCACCTCTTAAAATTTTTAGCCTTTGTTTAGAAACACCCTGTATATTAAAGTTCTGCAATATCCACATATGCCAGTATATTTATTATTATTATTATTTTATTGTTGGGTGTAAAAAGGTGACATAAGCCGATTTTTAGCAATTTGCCAGGGAAAGAAAGTTATACACACAGCTTTTTAATACATTCATAAAATTCTTTTTTGTCTAAGAATGTCAAAGAAACAAAATGCTTTATTTCCTGACAAAATAGTAATTTGAATAAATATAATTGGCCAAATGATAATGTAGTGCAGCTTCCGGCCGCTCGGAAGTCCAAAGATTCCGGAACGGCGATTGTAGAATTTGCTTTTAGTTTCACACTAGAGGAAGGAAGGCGGTAATAGTGGGGAATGATGGTCATGTTTAATTATCTTACAGTGTGTTTTAAAAAATGTTTTAATACATAGATACATAAGTAAGATTATTAGAACAATAATATTAGTAAGTTTCGCTAGTTTAGAACATCTTATTTATAGGTATTCCCATGGCTTCTGTTTTGAAAAATTTCCCAGTTAATTCGTCCACTCATGGTTTCCAAAGAGAGACTCGTGGTGCCGCACGCATGCAATCGCTATAGGGTCCAACTGGAGAGACCCCGAAACTACCACTTTATTCGTTCTTTTATCCCTAGAATTTTTAGAATGTGAAAAAGGTTTTTCTTTCCCCTCAAATCTTCAAGTATATAAGTCCCACGGTACATTTGTATTTGGGCTTTTAGCCTTCGTGGATTGTCCAAAGATAAAAAAAATCTGTTAAACCGCATACTATTTAAGTAAATACTAGTTCGTGACAAAGCAAAAATTAAATTTAAAGCTTAGTCCAAAAGGCATAATAAAGTCTAATTTACCCTTACAGGATTAGTTTTAGTATATAAATAGAATGACATAATGGAAAAACGTTATTATATTTTGGTTCCAACTTTTAATCCTTTAGTTGCTTACATGTTTAATGCCCAGTTTTACAACATATGGTTACCATCACCTTTGGGTTAACCATTTTGGCAACACCAATCACATTTCGGTATTTCGTTGCTTCTATTTTAACAAACCTATGGTTAGTGTTAACCAAATATTGTAAAACTGGCCGTAAAAGAGTAACATTTTCACCAAGATTTTAGACTTCAGAGGCCAAATGGCGTTAGCCACAAAAATAAAACTGCCCAAGAAAAGAATTGTAATAGGCTGTCTTCTAAAAGCCACTTTAACAATATCGTTTTAACCCTTGGTTTACCTATATTATTACCCTAAAAATAAACTATATTTTATAAAAAACAAAAGGTTTCCGATGTCAAGTAGTGACATTATGTGACACTAGTTTTTTAACTTCAACCATCGGTGGTCTAACTATGGTGACCTGAGTGGCTTTCCAGTGACTCAAATAGAGCGCTCCCGAGTAGCTCAGGAGCATTTCGTTCTACTTTATGGCGTTCCAGTGACGGAAAGTATTATGCACCTGAGTTACTCCGTTTTTCTTTCCTTGCCCCTCATGCACCAACCCCTCTTTTGGTTTTTGTGCTTCAAACGTGTTTTTTTATGATTAAGGAAGGATTTTTAAAATTATTTATTTAAAAAGGAATTAGATATTAAAGAGATTATTATTATCAAGCCAAGAAAGGTTAAAAACAACAAAATTTTAAAATTTCTTAAAGTATCTCTCTCACCTTGTCTAATGATGCGTTCCAGTGACTAACTTTTAGCGCAGTTCAAGAGCTTCAAGCCCGGGAGCGTGACGCACAAAAATTTTCGTCACTGGAAAGCTACCCTGGTCTAAAACTTAGGTGGTCCATATTTAAAATATAATTTAAAATACTTTTTAAAAACATTTAACACCATGTATCTGGGAAACAATGCATCGGAACCTATATTTAGGTGATAATTTTTTATATATTTTTGTGTAGAATAACCTCTTAAAATATACAGACTGTCCACAGATAGGGTTTACAAGGGGACAAATGCACCAAGAACTTCATTTTTCGTTAAAAAGTCTTTTTTGCTTGTAAATAAAATGCTTGTAAAATAAATATGTTTCACAAAAAGACAATGTTGATTTTATGTACAGGGTGGGCCAAATTCGACGCTTTTGATAGGAAACTCATGTTTCTGTACGTTTTACTAAAAAACTGACTCCCATTTGCGAGGCTTAAATTTCATGCCAAATTTACTAGTGAAAACCGCAATCGCTATCTTGCGTCGTTTACTCGCTACAGTACTGTAAAAACATTTCTACAGCAACTTTATGCAGATTACAGATATAATTTTAGTTTTTTCTAGGGTCCTGCATTTTTGCTATATTTATTTACTTTGGAAAATTTTAAATGGAACACCCTGTATATTTTTTACTATTAAAATGGTTAAAAAAATACCTTTTTAAAAATATGTCACATTTTATATTTCTTCTCAGCCGTTTCTGAGATATTGCATATTTTGTCATTTATGACTGATATTGGTTAGATAGTAGGCCATGAGAAAAGTAATTATGTTTTACTTTAAACAATCTTGATATAACTTTTGTTTTTTATGGACTGCAATGACGGGAAACCATTTTTATTAATAATTTAATAACGCAAATTAGGGTAAAAATAATCCTATTTTATAAGTATTTTGGATTATTTTGTTAATATTTTGATCAGGTTTTCTTAATACGTAATATTTTATGTATATAAATTTTTCGTAATAAAATACCATAGAGTCAGCAATCCATTTACACCCGCTAAAATTGTTTATTCTTTTTACATTAACTTAAAACTTTAAATTAAAAATGTTCAAAAATAAACTTAAAATTTATAGCGATTCTCAATTAATAAAAACAATTTGTTTTAGAAAAAAATCCGCTCTCCTGTTCTTTCAATAAAACACAGCCATTATGCATTGTAATTTAATTACTACTATTTTAGCTTTTCCTGGAACCTTGCCAAAAAGGTGAATTCTGCAAGCGCCGCACCGGAATCTTTGGAGTTTCTAGCTAACCGGAAGGAAACTGCACTGCATTACAATAGAACCAATTAAATTTATTTAAAATAAAATATAATGAAGAACTTTTATAATATGTCCTTGGGTGAATTTTTGGGAAGAACAAAATTATCGGAGAAAAAGTTGAATTTATTCATTTTTCATTTTTGTTTTATATTTTACTTTTTTTACTACCTCAGACAAATATTAATACCACAATATGGTTTAATATCATAAACAAAGTAGGTAATCATAGTCATGGTTAATTTAGTAATATTACTGTTGTATGGTTATTAGACTTTTCGAATTATTTTTTACTGATGTCTATTAAAACTACAATACTTTGCCTTATACAAAAAAGAATTGGTTGTTATAACATTATTAAAAAGAAAAAGAACTATTTACTTATGGCACCGCGTTTATAAACATTTCCTATTTTATAACTCTGGTACAACTACGAAAAGTCTTTTTCAACCGTACGGAGGCGCAGTGGCGGCGAGTACGTGGGTGCACGAGGGCTAATACATCCAAAGAGGTGAAAGGTATGGCGGCAATGCATCCATATAAGAAACGAATATTTTTTTTGTTTGTCGTTTAACTTTCCGCTTTTTTGGTTGTTGGGATTCCTCGAATTTTTAAATAGTTTAATTTACTTGGAGCCCTACTCTTTTTCTTTCCCCAGTGCCCTTGCTTACGTAGCTACGCCACTGACAACGGCTAGCCTAGCCTAAATACTAACGCATCGTTGGTGTCTCAATCAAGATAAAAGGGGTTTGCACTGGACCTTTAAACTTAAATATTTGGAGGGGAAGGAAAGACCTTTGCCGGAAGCAAGTTCCAAATTCTAGAAACTCTAGGCAAAAGAACAAAAATTTGAACTGTTTTGGGCCTATCAAGTTGGACCGTATACGGATGCATAAGTGTGGCTTCGTAGTACCTCCTCTGCTGGGAGCTGCAACTGGAAAAATTATACTGGATAATTTATTGGAGGCAATGGAAAAAGAAGGAAGGAAATGATGTGTTAATAAGGCAACAAGCTCTTTTTTGAATGGAATTAACAATGTTAAGGGTGGAGGGGACGCCATTCCCATAATATGGAAACATTATATATGTGTAAAGTGTATAAATTAGAAGTGGAAAAATACTTTTTGGTTCGAAAAGAAATCCTAGCTTTTGTGAAGCTACCGTATAGCTGTAGCTATAATGTGTTTATACCAGTTAAGGTGTGTTTTTTTTTAATTTGACTTCGACAAGATTAAATGAGGGGGTTAGTGAAAAAGTGATAAAACTATTATACTGTTAAAATGAGAAAAGTAAACTTAAAATTTATAGCGATTTTCAATTAATGAAAAAACAATTTGATTTAGAAAAAAATCCGCTCTCTTGTTATTTCAATAAAACACAGCCATTATGCATTGTAGGTTAATTAGTTATACGTGCAGCAATATTTCATTTATATTTATGTTTTAAGGATTTTATTAATAGAAATTAACTTTTGGCTTAAATAGCGAAGGATCACTTGAACCACTTTTCCATTTACTCTTTCAAATGTGCACTTGCTCTGCAAAGATGTGCGGCTCATAAATTGGGGATTATTATTAGATGTTCTTTTTTCGCAAAAAGGAATATGATTGTGTTTTGGATGCAATAAGTACTAAATTTAAAGCTTACAAGACTTCTTAGCGCTATCCATAAGGTAAAGTTTTAGTCTTATTTCCATAGTTTAAGTTAAAGGGCGCCATCTGACAAAAAGAAACTATATTAGTAAAATATCGATTCATTTCTAAAAAATGGTTAGATATCAACGAAGAGAAATATGAAGGTTACATCTCAATATCTGCCGTGTCAATATCCTTTAGCCCTAAGTGGTCCCAATCTACTGACCATGTTAGTCCAGTAAGTCCTTCTTATATTAATTAAAAAATCAATTGAGTATACACTAGAAAATCAATACAGTAGGTATTTTTCATTGAACCCGTCGGATTTATTTAGATTTCATAGATGTCGCTTTTTACATAGGCCAATAGAAAATATAAGTTAAAATTATTTTAACTCACCTTTTAAAACGTGGTACTGCCACCACGTTTTTTTGTTAACAAAACTTCTACCTAAAACTGACTCCCCGACTGGGAAACGAACCCGGGTCTGGGTTAAAAGCAGTGGCGACGCCAGCTTTTTGGTTTAGGGGGCCAAGAGGGGGCCGTTTTGAGGGTTGGCCAAATTTTTTTATTTTTTGAGGGTGTGAAATTTTTGAAGAGGAAGAAAGGTCCTCAACGATAAAAACCTCAAGTTCTTTATTGCACTATAATGTTATTTCCTGTCCCGCAATAATTTTGAGAAGCAAAAAACAAAGGTCTACAATTCTACAATTCTGATTGTTTTGACTTGTTTTTTGTCTCGCCACTTTTCTAACTTCTAGTACGCACACAGGGAGCACACTAAATTTTTCAGAGGTGGCCAGCCATTTTTAAGAAGTGGTCCAGGCCACCCCTGCCCCCTCCTGGCCTCGCCATTGGTCAAAAGTCAAAGACTCTGTTCACTGCGCTACCAGAGAGCACTTTAGTACTACTACAATACTTCTACAATAAAACAAAGTTTAAACAGATAATACTTATATTAATTATATTACAGAAGAAACATAATATTGCGTAGATATAATACAGCTGTATACATAAGTACATGTGCCAATAGTAAGAGCGAGCGTGCCCTGCAAATGAGAAAAATAAATACCAACGGGAAATAGCTTTTTTGCTCTGCCACTTTTTAACATTTACAAACATCAGTAAATAATTTAATTTTTAACTACTTATAGTTATATTCTATTAAGTACGCATTTATTGATAACGTGTAATAATCACTCTGTAAACACAAATTATAAAAATGTAAAATATTTTAATATTATCTGCATAAATTTACATAACATTTTATATTGAGAAAGAACGTTTTTTAATCAATATCCCCAAATTAACTAAATAATGTTGTTTTCTTACTTATCAGTTTTCTTTAAGGATTCTTAAAAAAAAAACACACATTTTTATTTTCTTTGTTGTACGTTGCAGTTAACATATTTTTTTCTTTTCCCATCCCAACCCTTTTAATTAATAGGTAATAAAAAAATCTGTTAGAACAAAGACGTTATACCGTTGAATTTTAAATAACGAACTAATCCTATTGTAAAAATCTACTGTACAAAGATTAGAATTAACTAGACGTTTCTGGTTCCTTTATACAATCAGTTTAAGGCGGGTCAGTAAGAATGTTTTTTCTTAATTTAAAATATAACCAAAATATAAAATCCTTTAACAAGGGCGCAAACGCTGGTTTTATCACTGTTTTAAACTATTCTAACAGTGAGAAAAACATTCGCTTAGCTCTTATTACCTCAAACAAAATAGGTTTATTTTACATAAAATAATAATAATTATTGTAAAAGTATCTAGTATAGTAAAACAAAATATCTGTATTCAAGATATGATGTGAGTTGACATCGAAAAATCCATTTCTTAAGCACTATAAACGAATTTATTTTGCTGAATATGTTCATTACTACACCTGACTACGCAGCCTTATAATGGCAATGATCATGCGCAGTCAGTGCGTAGTCCTCACCACGTCCTGACTAGGTCAGACATATTCAGCAAAATAGATTCGCTTTAGGTTAAAACTATTTTGTTTCTTTAGCTTTACAAAGAGATCAAGTGATACATTAAAAATAATGAAGACAATGTATTGGAATGAATATTTTTATATACAGTGTGTCTACGTAAGTTGGCGGCATATGGGAAACTTTTTATTAATAATTTTACGAAAAATAGTTATTCTTTGTAAAAAGTTCTGCATGGTCCAAACCTAAAGTGGATTCATCAGATATCAAATTGTGTCAGTCATGTACGAGGTTTGGCCAAAAATGTAATTTTTACTCAAGAGTAAAGTACCTGTATTTTTGCTAATATCGCATATTGGTTTAAAAAAAGATGTTTGGAATTAAAAATAACGTCAAAATATGCATATTTGTTCATTTCCAAAAAATAAAATTTTTGATTTTTTTTTTCTGCCATGATGGTAAAAATTTAGGTTTGTACATTAGTGCAAGATATTTCATGATTATAAATGTCATAGGACTGTTTTCAATAATCTTTTTAAATTATTCGTTATCAAAACAAGAAAAATGTAAATACACTAATGTACAAAATTGCTTATTTGGTAGTAATTTTTAATTCTGAACATCTTTTCTTTATAACAATTTGCGATATTAGCAAAAATACAGGTACTCTTAAGCAAAAATTACATTTTTGGCCAAACCTCGTACATCACTGACACAGTTTGATATCGGAGGATTGTACTATAGGTTTTGGACATGCAGAACTTTTTATAAAGAATATTTTTTTCGTAAAATTAATAATAAAAAAGTTTCCCATATGCTGCCAATTTACGTAGACACACTGTATAATTGTTTTGTCTTGGATATCGCATTAACATAAGAATAAGTTCTATAGTGACAGCTCTGTCAGTAAAGGGCATGCATGGCAGCACACAGACAGACACATATCTTCGTCTAAAGTGACCACACGTCCCAATTTTGCCGAAACAGTCCCGCTTTTTGGTGGGCTGTGCCGTCAAATAAAAATGTCCAATTCTTTATAAAGTGTTATGGTGAATATGAGGAAAAAAAAATTCATCTGCAAAATAACGAAATACCATTTGTTGCGGATATTAAAAATATCATGTCTTTCCATTTGTCCCGCTTTGTTTAAATAATAATGTGTTCACTTTACTTTCACCTTAACTGCTTAAAGCTCACTGTCAACTTAAGCTCTTAGGCCCAGTTGTACAAAGGTTTAAACTTAGTTCTACTAAACTGAGGTCAGGCCTTTAAACTTTCCGTAAAATATCAATATTGCTGTCAGTGTCAAGAAATTGAAAGAAAATGAGATGAGGGAAGTTCAAAAGCCTGACGTCAGTTTAGTAGAACTAAGTTTAATTCTGCTTAGCTTTAATTTTTGTCAAGCCTGATGTATAATTGATATTCAGTTAATAGAAATACTGAATATCAAACTATTTACTTTATTTATGCCTTTCATTAATCGTGTATGTAAACAATACTTTAAGTTACAAATGTAACCTAACTCGTTTATGACATCAGAAATATACTATTTACTATTTTCTTGACCTTTTGTCAAAAATACTTTTTAAACTAGGTATATCATTAAATAATTCAATTATAAAGAATAAATGCATACCTGATGGTACCAGTTTTCATTCTCCGCCATATTCAAACATTCAATTCACAAGTATTGTCAACTTTTAAAGTCCTTCTATTTAGTTATCTATATCTATATTTTTAAACAAATAATTGGTCAGGCATTCTACACTAATTTTACATGTTTAAAAACAACTTATAGCCACCAAACCAATTTTATTAGTATTATTTGAGCTCATATGGACTAAGTAAAAACAAATATTCATAAAATATAAGTTAAGTTTTCAAAGATATAAACTACTACTACTACTAAAAGAGTTTTTCCATTTTTCCTTGCCATAGATACAAAATACAAAAGTAGTAGCAGTAAATGTAATAAAAATCCACTGATGTACATATTTAAAAATATAAACCCAATATACAGGGTTTTACAAAATCAAGTTTTTAAAAGTAACGCCCCAATTAATATTTAATTTTTACATCTACGTAAATATTTAAAAGCATTATGAATTGTACCCGATAGTAAAACATTATTTATTAGTTTTACAAATGGTGTCTTTACACTTATCGAACTTCTTGTGAAATAAGATGGACCAAGTTTACCTTGAATAAATTTGATAATGTAAAACAGAAAATTGGATATCAAAAAATTCAAGGTCGCAGAATTAGAACACGTCGTATTTTTTGTCAAATATTTGATGCAAAACTTCAAAACTACCAACCCAATGAATTAAAAATTGACAGTGGGCAACTATTTTATTGTAATTGGTGTGGTGTTTGGTTTTACCCTGATATTTGCTTGAAAGAAGTTTGTCAAATAATTTCTTATTTTACAATTCTGTCTTCAAACAAATTGTATTAAATATTTGAGAAAACTTATTTGACAAGAAGTTTGATAACCAGCTTAAGAAAAATACGTAGCAATAATTTAAAAAGTTTCATTTACTATTATACAGACAGAAAACACTGAACACTACCTATTTAGTGGCTAGAAAATTTGTTTTTAAAACTTTGTTTTCTATGATTATACTTTCTAGGCTTAGTTCTGGTTTGGAAAGTTGCTGGTAAAGCATAATATACACATTTCAAACGGCAAGTTTATATTATTTAAGTAATTTGTTAAATTTGTGCAACTATTTATAAATTGATATTTTTTAGAAGCTTAAAAATATTTCTATTTTACAATGAGATATATACTTTTAATATAAAGTTTTCGATAAAATTTGATTTTTACTTTAGTCGGTATAAGGTAATTGATATTACTGATAAAAAGAGTTTCACTATGTTTTTCCAATAATCGAATAATCAAATATAGTATCTTTGTTAAACATGAGCTTATGTATTATATTTTTTTGTCTTTTATTGCTAATGTGTAATTTTCATAGTTTCATGCTTTTTTGTGCATCTTTTCGTATCTGTACAAATTGCACCTTTCAGTCCTGGCTTATTGAGGAAACAATTTGCCCATGATTTTTTCGTAAATGTTATTCATTATTAGGTTCTCTAAAAAAATCATGATCATAAAACTAAAGATAGTAATATTAAACAATATACATTCACTATGAAACACTATTGACCAAATTAAATAAAACCCACTTAAACTTTTTGTCTACTTAAATAAATTTTAATTATTTTCTTAATTTGTCAGAAATATAATTAAGCAAATTTTTTACTAAATTTAAAAGTTTCTTTACAAAAATAAAAACAGTTTTAAAACTATGGAACTGATAACATAAGTTGCTATTTTCTTTTTTACTTTTATTCCTTAAATCTAGTTTTCGCCCACTAGAAATTTACTAACGAAATTAAAGCAGTAAAAAATTAATTATTTTTTGTAAATAGTTTAAAAAAGATACTTTTGTTTATGAAAATTCGGCTTTTCCCATTGAAGCAGAAATACCCATCTTTTTTAACAAAAAAGTGACAAAAAAATTAAAGTGGTCGGAATTTTCAAAAATTTGGGCCCTGTCTTAATTTTTAAAACATTTAATATGGGTAAAAGATGAAGAACACAATATTATTTCAAGATAAAAATAAATATGTAGTTGACTTACAAGAAGCAATTTTTAAAAATATTAGTAGTATTGTTGGATCCACATGTAATTCATACTGAAGACAATACCGCAAACTACACAAAAATGATAAAGTAAACACACCTTTCCAAAAGCACATAACCTCTGACAAAGCCTGATTACATATTTTTTAGATAAATAAATAAAAACATTGCGAAAACACGTATCACGCACTTAAAAAACATGCTCTTATTTCGTCTCTGGCCTGCCATAAAACCTGTAGCTCGTGGGGTACTCGTCGGGTTAAATATTTTTTGCTGCAATATCATAATCATTGTTAACTTTATCATTTTTTGTGTACTTTTTGGCATCCCCTTCAGAATGAATTAAATCTGGTTCTGGTTCCATCTATAACTTAACACTTGCCCCATCACCTTGTAAAACATAAATAGGTACCATTTTAATTTGACCACAGTGTACATGTAATATATTTGGTAATAGTTCGATATAGCGGTTATCGCTATTATAAGAGATTTTGAAAAATTCTTTTTCAGGGCGTTTCTATTGGTCGATTATGACACAAATCTGTGTGCGGGTTTTCCAAAATCCATTTTTATGATTTATTATTAACAAAAACATATTACGGGACGGTGGAGTGAACAGGGGTGCTGGGTGGGGACGAAACAGTAGAAATCCTACATTAAACGCCCAAAAACAGTATTTCTGCAGTACACACCGAACTTTCTGTTTACAAAAATATTCAAAAAATTGTTTAAAAAATTAAAAATAAATAATAGTACAAAAATCCCGCCATGGCTGTCACTGCATAAAAAGAAGAGTTTGCAAGAGAGCTGTAAATGTCTTGCGATGTTGCCAAATAAAGTGAGAAAGTGTCAATAGCTTAAAAAAAAGGAAGATACAAGACAAAATTCATGTGAAAAATTAAGTTATTCCTTCTTCCTATTATAATTTGTAGAGAAAAAAGGAAAATACCAAAACATAAAGAAGGAGGCATTTCTACAAAAAATACCATTGTGGAAATGGTGGATAATCCCCGAAATAGGCTTGCTGTTAATTCTTCATAAGAAGTTTGGCAACGCTGCTTCTATCAAGACTGTCACTTTTATAATGACGAACTTCATGTTATCAGCTGATCAAAATGAATTTTCCTTCTTTAATTAATGGCGGACGAGATATCTCATATGTGTGGGATAGTTTTTCAAAAAATGTAATACTTTTCAAAATTAATTTACATTTTTCATGTGCCCCGAGTGCAGTGTATTAATTTTTTCTTGTGTTTGACGTTGAATTTATACTGTTTTGTCCCCACCCAGCACCCCTGTTCACTCCACCGTCCCGTAAATATGTTTTTATTAATAATAAATTATAGAAATGGATTTTGGAAAACGCGCACACAGATTTGTGTCATAATCGACCTATAGAAACCCCCGCAAAAGAATTTTTCGAATTTCTTATAATAGCGAAAACCGCTATATTGAACTATTACCATATATTTTTTAAAGAAAGGTATGTATATTGTATGTATGTGTCAATGCAGTCTCTAGAATATTAATCGTTAAATGCTACAATGTTTTACATTGTTTAGTTACTACATATTTTAAGTAAAATATTAAGGAAATAAGTAAAAATGCCGTAGATATTGTTATAAACATATGCATTACATTAACAATAAATAAATGTATGCAAAATATAAGTACATTTACAACAATAGAAAAAATTATTTTATATACAAAAATGGATAATTTTCCACCTATCACGAGTTGGCGTAATTTAAACAAATAAATATAACAAACAACAATAAACTCTATAACAACCTATAATAGAAAATGTTTAAAAGACTAATTGAAAATATCACAAAACAGACAAGAGATTTTAGAAAACTGTTTTAACTTATATAAATAAAAATACTAAAACCAAAAAAAAACATAGATGTACATTATACAGGATGTCCAAAAATATGTGAGCAATCTACAATAATTATATTACAAGTTCTCATATTTTTTCCAAATCCCCTCTTATTCTCTAAAAATCACTGTAATTTATCGATATCGAACTGAAATACCTATTTTTTGCAAAGGGTTTAAGCTATAAAATCCTTCGTTTATTCATTTTTTTACAGAGTGTAAAAAAATAATTAGCACTATTGTGTAATGGTTACTCCGCGCCTGGTGACCTAATGAATGCAACACAACGGCACCATTTTAAGCAGTACTTACTAATAATTATTATATTAAAAACGATTTCATTTTTTTATAAAAGTTATTCAAGAAAAACCGAGTTTCAGCGACGTCCTTAAAGGACATCTGTAAAGAGGGGAAAAAATGTATAGTAACTTGTCTTATTATATCCATGTGTTCTTATTAGTTCTGGTTATAACGGAATCTGGCAGATTGTTCACATAGTCTGGAGACACCTTGTGTATTAAGTCATGAATCTAACAAAGGCAGGCAACAGAGCTCAGAAGTCGCAAAGTTTTGCATTTTGCATTTTTTTTTATTGCGGTCTATGGTCTCTCCACACCAACTATTTTCAAAATCAATTAGAATGATATAAGCAAAAACAGTTTAGCAACCTCTCATTTATTTTATTTACGCTTATATCTTGGGAATTAAAACGTTAATATTCTTTTCATTAAAAAATACACTAGAGAGAAAAATTAGGAGATATTGCTATGTTGCCCTAATTCAATTTGATAATGAAAATTTTAATGTCTGGGTCGGAATTCGATGTAATTTCTGTTATCACCACAAAATTCAATTTTTCTCATTATACCATATCAAAATAAATTGACACGATATCCACAAATTTTTGCTGCCAGTATATTTAGATGATACAGACATATTTATACCAAATGCATTTTGTGATATTTTCATTTTGACGTTTCTTTTAAACAGTTGTTTTTCAAAAATATTTTTAAAACATTGGTCTTAAAAATTCCTAAAGTTGAATTTGGAAGGCTGTAGGAGGCGTAGGAGTAGTATTTAAAAAGGGGTTTGTATTACTGGAACCTGGTCGTGCTGCTCCCTCAGCCCATTCTGCGTCAAATGGGTCGGGTTGTTTTGGTTTATAGGAATGCGAGGCTGAATCGAGACTTATTGCCCTACAAATAAATATAAAAATTGGACTTTTTAGGTATCTGTTGTCTCATAAAGTACTCATAATTAATTATCAACTAATCTGTGTAGTGGGTTCTACAGGTGCGGAAACCAAGTCGTCGACCATAGGGAATTAAAAGCATAGTAAATATTTGTGGTGGGACGTGTGAAAGACGGAAGCGGTAGACCGGGGAAGCCTCTCGTTGTGTTCGCTCTCGTTTCAGCGGTGAATTGTAGGAGAGTACATAGTAAATTGGTGAAAGGGATTCAAAGCATTCATCGTCTATGGTCGACGGTTTGGTTTCCATACCGGTATATAGCAGACATGATGACACCATCTAAAATTAACTATTACATATTTTTGAGTTGTTATACAGTGCGTCCTAGGATATGTGTTACAGAGCGACTAATAGAACAAAAATTTTAAAATTTTTATACGATGTTTTGGGAAAACTGGGCGCATAGTCCAAAACTATCGAATATATAAATGTGTTTAAAATCACAATTTAGAACGGTATACATCATAGATATTTCATTTCTTGACGGGTAGACTCCATTTTTAACTTTAAATTAATAATAATAAGTAATTAAAAATCTTATTTTTAGTATGTTCTTCTCTGTCCATTAAGATATGTATTAAGCATAACACGTAAGGCAACAAAACTTTCTGTTGATTTTTAATTTGTAAGTGACTATAAATTTCAAAAATCCTAGCTACTTTAGGTCTTGTACTATCAAAATTAATATGATGACGAATAAACAAATGTCTTCTGTTACATATTAAATAAACTGCCCCTGAAAGTATTGGAGTGGCATGACGTGTATTTCATAATAAAGGGTTTTCCGTTTTTAACGCTCGATGTTTGACAACAGCGCATGACTCAAGGCAAGAATGATACAGCCGTTCAATTTCGGTGGAGTAGGTACTCAGTCAGTATAGTGTCATTTTACTATGGAACGCTACACGATTGAACAACGCGTAGAAATAGTTAAAACTTATTATCAAAATCAGTGTTTGGTTCGCCAAACGTTCCGTACACTGCGTTTGATTTATGGTATTCCTACCTAGGTCCTGCGATTTAATTTCTTTGGATTTCTGCTTGTTGGACTACATCAAATCTCAGTACGATGCAGACAAACCACAAACAATTGCCGCCCTAAAGGCCAACATAACTCGCACCATTGGTGAGATTGGGCAAATTTGTGTCAGAATGTCATTGAAAATTGGATCTCTAGGATTCGAATGACTCAGCGAAACCGCGGCGGTCGTTTGGATGATATAATTTTAAAACTTAATGTCAACAAATATGCTTTAAAATAAAAATACAGCCGTTGCAATATAATGTTTATAATTTGTTTTATTTTCATTCCAAAGATAGAGCGCTGAAGATGGAAACCCCTTTAGAATTCCAGATGTAAAATTTAATTT
>JACEGR010006518.1:0-59790 GCA_014170235.1 Listronotus bonariensis | reverse complement strand
AGAACACTTGATAACTACCTGAAAATTAAAGTAAATGACCAACAAAGTGACTGGGATAACTGTATACAGCCGTTTTTATTAGCATACCGCTCCACAATTCACGAAACTACTGGCGAAACACCTGCTAAAATTATTTTCGGAGCGGAAGTATGCCTTCCAGTTGACTTGCTTACAGGACGACCTTCCACCAATGAAGAACCAGCAGAAGACTATGTAAGTCAACTAAGTAAACAGCTACAGAGGATACATGAAGAGGTGCGTACCAAGTTACAAAAAGGAAGTGACCGTATGAAATCCCGCTATGACTTGAAAGCTAACCATCGGGGATTTGTCGTCGGTGAAAAAGTTTGGTTATACAATCCAAGAAGAACCAAGGGGCGTTCACCGAAACTACAGAAGTCATGGGAGGGACCATATAAAGTGGTGACACGGCTTAATGATCTGGTGTACCGTATACAGAAGAGTCCACAGGCAAAGATGAAAGTAGTACATCTAGAAAGGCTAAGCCGTTATCAAGACAGTGAAGATACTTGATCGAGACGATCAAAACTTGGAAGGGGGCAATGTTACAGACTTTCAAAAATGTGTTTAGGTTATAGAATTTTAGAGAGTTAGGATCATTTAATTTAGTTTGTTAATTTATTTAAATAATTTACCTTAATTTTTCCAAGTTCTTTCATCACTTTCGAAGGTTTCCGAAAACGCCCGAATTATCTATTAATAACTTTTATGCCATCATGTACTATGAAATTTCCACGATATTTCTCGAATATTCTAGATCATTCTTTACTCTTCCACCATACTATAAAAGGGCGACGGGAAACCTCGAGTTAGTCAGTATAAATTCGACTTTTGTGTTGTAAACTTCGAGACATTGACAAGAATAGATTTTGTCGTTGTTGTAACCATAGTTACGTTCCATTGTTAATAAAGGTATAAAAACGAAGACACGTGTTTTTATACGAGGTGTTTTGGAACAATATTATCCACCATAATTTCATCCTTATTATATTCATAAATAAAATTGTAGGAAATTTTTAATGTTAAAAATAAAAAAATTCATTTTAATTTTTTGAGACAGCCTGTTTCATTTTATTATGTATAATAATATTCCTCACCATCACATTTATCAAATACCAAAATTTCATCCCTTTATTTTCATAAATAAAATTGTAGGAAATTTTTAAATTTTAAAATAAAAAAAAATATTTTAATTTTTTGAGACACCGTGTATCATTTTATTATGCGTATTAATAATCTTCTACATCATATATATTATTTACCAAAATTTCATACTTATATATTTATAAATAAAGTGGTAGGAAATTTTTAAATTTTAAATTAAAAAAATGCGTCTTTAAAATCATAATTTTTCCAATATTTGACGTAAAAAATTTATTAAACCACCTACTATGATATATTATTTTAATCAGAAAAAAACAAGCAATTTAATTTTTTAATCGTTTATAGGGTGTCCCTAATAAAAAAAACATGTTTGGGTCATATGTCAAAAATGACAGCTCAAAAAAATTTTTGGCTACGCCACTGGATTCTACGGAATAAAGTGTCTCTATAATGTGCAATTAGTTTTCTCGTATCTGTAATAACAACAAAGCTACAGGGCCTTTTCAAAAAGTGAAAAAATCGAGAATCACCCTGTATCTCTGAAACGCTTCGCGATAGCGATGATCTGTTTTTACCATAAATGTTTTCTCCAAAAAAGAGCTCGAGGATGGGGTATCAGATTTTTAATATCTCTTATGGTTTCCAAGTTTCCCATAAGGGACAACCAAAATGGGACACCCTGTACAATACACTGGTAAAAAAATTGTGACTTTATTTTATTTCACAGGGTGTTTTAAATTTGGGTCCAAATGCAACATTTGGCTCTTCCCTGTATAACACCTTATCCTATTAAACTTGTTGCAATCCCCATATTAAATAATAATCTTGATATAAGAATCCATCACTTGACGGAAAAGATAGTTGAAATCGGTAAAAAAAAGTTATTTAAGATTAAATTAAAAAAAAATCTTTTTCCAGTTTTTTTTTTCCAGGAGTGTAATTATTAGAAAACTGTTGCTTCCCCACAATGATCAGTTGTTTATTCTTAGTCTAGTCTATATAAATATTTTTAAAGAGAAAAATGCAGAGGAAGTAGTAGTAAAAAAAAATATACTTAGGGAGAATATCCATGTTTTATAATTTTGCAAAATTCAGAGGTAATAAACACGTTATAGGAATCTAAAGGAACCACAATTATTATACAAATTATATAGTGTTTGACCGAACTTTCGGTTTCGGCCAACTTCGGCCAAAAATCAAGTTTCGGTTTCGGCCAAAACTTTTGCCGAAACCAAAACTGATTTCGAAAGTTGTCGTGCGCGCTCGCATAAATTCGTTTTTCGCCGCAACGTTCTCCTAAATGATTAAAACAAAATATTTAAGACTGTTTTCATTTCATGCCCCTAATTAATGCAGAATAATGGGAAAAACTCTCCAAATTTTCGTATTTTAAGGTATTTTATACTTGACCAAGTGAGTTTTAGTTTCGGTTTTAGCCGAAACTGAAGCCACGGCGGAACATTTGATTTCTGCTGGAAAACCAGTTTTGGTCGGACTCTAATACATATGTGAATTAACGTTAACCGCTGATATTAGCCAAAGCCAAAATGATACATAGCTAAAATTTTTCTTCTATCATTCATGGTAATATGGGGCGGCGATAGTGACGTCTTAAAGAGTGATACCAAATGGTATCGCTTGGGGCGCTTTCACTACCACTTTTTAATATTATTGTAACATACATAATTTATATTATCAGAGATAGGAATTACGCAAGCGATGATGTTCAAAATCAAATAAAATAAATATGTTAACTCAGCTACTGGAGACAAATAATTTTTGAAAATACTTTTCTTTTGATTTTTTGAAAGAAACATTAAGCTTGACATTAAAAGCTACAACTCTTTCCCTTTTTTTAACCATCTCTGTAGCTGCAGCACTTTCCGATATCTCTGTACTAAACATTGAAAAAAAACTCAGTCTGTACAACACAACATTGAAAAAACTTGTACAGCAAGCTACCCTTGATTTTGAACAGGGAGGCTCTCCTTAAGTTTTTTGCATTTGTTTTGTAACAAATAATTTGCAAATACAAAAATGTCTCATTTCATTTATTTGTAATAAATTAAGGGCTCTGGCTAAACGGCCGCCGCGCCGGCGGTTTTGTTAAATTATAGGAAAATGTTAATTAATTTCCTATTACCGGCGGTTTTTACTTACTTCATCGGTAGATGCCGCCGTCCGGCGGTTTTATTAAGAAAAAAATATTAAAAACCGCCGAATAATAGTTATAGTTAACCTAACTTTTATTTGTTTTATTGTTTAAAGTTACAAGATAATAATGTGCTCTGGCAATAAACTCTCCTATATTTCATTAGAGTGGGCCAACGTCCTATGGTCAAGTCAAAAACAGGAGCTCGATAAAAGGGAGGGCTGTGGGAGGCTTAGCTTTCGCCCCCCAGAGGGCTATTAGTGCCACCAAGAAGGCAATTAGCCTGTACAAAATGAATATCCTTAAGTCATGTTAATTTTTATAAAACCAATAAGTTTAAAACCATACTGCCCTCTCTCTAATCAGGTCACAGTAAAAGACCTTTTACCCATTAAATGTAAAACAAGGTCGTAGGATACTTGTTTTCGTGTAAAAACGTTGTAACTGACATTTATACAGTGCTTGTCCAAAGTTAGGACCCCCTCCTAACTTTTAAATTGTTTGGTAATTTTTCAGGAAAATTTGAGAACTTTAGTAAGACAACATAAACTAAATTTTAGACAAAAAATGACAAATATAAATGTCAAAATGACAGCTGACAATTTGGGAAGAAAAATTAAATGGAAAGGGGTCTTGAGGCACATCATTTTAAAGCTCCTGAGGAGTTCTTTATAACCCCAGAATATAAAGTAAATAACTTTACCTCCCAAAAAATGGCGGTAATTTGAAAATTACCTGAATACTTGATTTGGATGGCCATATCTCCAAAACTAATAAAGTTAGATATACCTAATTTAGTATTTTCTTAAATGTTTTTAAATATCTTTGCATTGGTGATCTAATATACAGGGTGCGTCATTAAAAAATCTAAACTTTTTGTCCTACCCTGTATAGTATTACCAATATTACCATTAAATAAATCCTTAAAAGAGCTTCTAAAAAATACCACATTATGTGTATCTAACTTTATTGGATTCGGAAATACGGCTATCTAAATGAGGTATTCAGATAATTTTCAAAGTACCGCCATTTTGTAGTAGGTAAAGGTATTGACTTTATATTCTGGAGTTATAAAATACTCGCCAGGAGCTTTAAAATGACGTGCTACAAGACCCTCTTTCCATTGAATTTTTCTTTTCAAAATGGAGCCCAGCTGTCAGTTTAACATTTATATCTGTCATCTCCTGTCTAAAATTTGGTTTATGTCTCGGTTTATGTTGTCTCAAATTTTCATGAAAAATACCAAACAATTCAGCAGTTAGGAGGGGGTCCTGAATTTAGACAAGCACTGTATAATGCCAGACCAACCGCCAGACATTTGGCCAACTACAACAAATTTTGGCAAACAACCATTGTGTGGTCAGGTAGTTCGTCTACATTCGTCTTGATTGATCCAACTTTTCTTGAGTCCGCTCGCTTACAAAAGGCCTGTTCTTTTCAACTTGATCAAGTGTTTAAACTGATAATTATCGGGGGTAATTACACAAGTGCATCAAAATTATCGTTAATTTTGCTTAAAAGCGTATTGCCTAAAAACTACTAGAGTTCATTTTCATATTTTGGCGAAAGGGCCCGACTCCGAAAGAGGAGGGTTCTTTCAAAATGTGAAAATGAACGAGAGTAGTTTTAAAAGGCAATACACTTGAAAGCTAAATTATCTGATTATTTTGATGCATGAGTGTAATTTATGGAGAAAATTATTTGAAGAAAGTGGAACTATCAAATAAAGGAATAATAATAATAAACAACTCTACACATTTGGTGCCATAATGAGACATTTTTCTAGAAAAATGTTGGCAAAATTTTTGAAATGTCAAACTAACATATTAAATAAACAAGAATGTGGTTGTCAAATTCAACAATTAAAAACGTGACGGTGCAATTTTCGATTTCTACTATGCAATTATTGCTGTAATCAAGCGATAATTGTCGAGTAGACAAATGGGTGAGAGTAATTTTTATTTAAATGGCATTAGTCACGTGATCAGAATTAGAATTACTTGCAGGTCAACGAACTAATAGGAGTAAAACTGATCATGTTTCGAAAGAATAGCACTAATTAGTTGGCCAAATGTTTCGACAAATAGTCTGGCCACAACTTCGCCCAATATGTGGCGGCAGCATAAAACGTTATTTTAGGGATTTTTTTCTTACCTTCAGAACTTCTTATTAAGGGTTCATAATAAATTGTTGTGAATTTCAAATACATAAAATACTCATAATTAAGCAACCTATTTATTGTAGTTTTTTTTAATTGAAAGAACCAAGAAAAAGCAGTTTTTTGTATTTCTCAAAACTATATTTTTGGTGGTGGGAACGTTGTTCCGGCAGACCCTTCAATTATTAATAGTTTTTATAAGCAAAATCGCCGGACGGCGGCATCTACCGATAAAATAAGTAAAAACCGCCGCTAATAACGAATTAATTAACTTTTTCGGCGGTTTTCAAATACGTAAATATATAAAACCGTCGGACGGCGGTTTTCTTCTTATAATTAAAAACCCCACCGGCGTTCGTTTAGCCAGTGCCTAAATAAAAATACCTTTGTCATTGGTTATTAATAAATGTTTAACTGTCTTGTTATTTTTTAAGAATAATTTTCATGCCATTATGACCAACTACGCATCTCTTCAAGAAACCCCAGACTTTTATGAACAGTATGGAATTCCCCACCAGCATGTTTCAGAGCCAACTAGATCACAGTGGAATCATATAGAAGATTTGGACTCATTTTTCACCCGTGTTTATAAATACCATCAAAAACATGGGTTTAACTGTATTGCATTTAAGGTTGGTGTAAAATTTAAATTATTTCACTCTTGAACAGATTTATTTGTTTTTTAGAGTAAGAGCCCGTAAGTGGCAGACCTTTGTTATTTTATAAAAGCTGAAAGTTGCATGCTCTCTACATAGGTAGAAGGGATAGTAGACTATGAAGTTTGACTCATAGTGGCTTTGGCAGGTACCAGGTACCAAAGGATATTGAATTGAAACTTACATATTATAAAAGCTGAATTCTAGTTATGATACTTGGGTACCTAATAAAATGATATTTGCTAATTCGCCAGATAGTTTTAACAGTCCCAATCCCTCCCATACAAACATTTTGGGACGGCCGAATGGCCCGAGGAAGTCCATTATTTCAGTTATTTAACAAGATATGACAAAAGTCTTTTATAGGAGTTGTAGTGTTTCCACATAGGCATGTCCTAAAATTATTTTGATGTATACAGAGTGTCATAAAAACATTTTTTAAAAACTAACCTCACAGCAATAACTTTTTTGAGCAATGTATACATCCAAATATTTTTAGGAAATGCCTATTTGGAAACCCCACACCTCTTGTTTAACATTTTTTGTCCTATCTTGTTAAATAACAGAAATATTAGACTTCCTCGGACCACTGGGCCACACCAAAATGATTGTCTGCCAAGGGGTTGGAACCAATGATCTGAAAAATAAATATGGATGATTGCAGCGAAAATCATAATAACCCCTACCTGGGCACTGCGCAGTCCCCTTGTGGGCATGCGCAGTAAAAATTTCTGACTAGCGAAAAACTTTTCGGTCGTATCGCTGATTTTATTGAAATTTAGCAAACGGGAGTGCTTAGAAACACTGATCTCAATTTAAATTCAGTTTTTTTGCTAAAACACCTTATTTTTGATTTAAGGACCCACTTTGACTCAACCTCAAACCTGCACGAAATTTTTTCCGCATTATTATTTTTTTCTTAACACTACCTTGACACAACAAAACTGAATGGTTGGTATTTTATCATAAAAGCAATTAGTTTTGGTGTAACTTGTTTAAGGAATAAATCTCAATTCATAAACTGATATTTCGCTCCCGTTGCCGTAGCAGTTGTCGTTCAGTTAAATTTGGCGTGTAATGCCATTGAAATTGTTTATTTTTGGGGTTAGGGCTAAACTGACCTCATATTTGTAATTGAAACCACAAAAAAAACGCGAAATACAAATATTAAAATTGGTAATGGACCCATAATGGCTTAGTATTATATTTCTATAACTTTTAAAGATATCAAAATCTAACGTATGCCAATTTGTAATATTAAGAAGCAACTTTTTTAAGCAATTACATCAGCTCTAGTCAATTTTTCTACTTTTTGAGATACGCCACTTCGTGATATTGTCGACGAAATTGCTTATGGCTACGTGTTATAACTTGAAAGTATGTCAAATTATTTTGATTAAACTGCCATATTTTATTTTGTGTGATTATAAATGCATCAGTCAAATGCTAATACAGGGTGTCCGACTATATTTTAACCCATTTTGACCGCGAATAATTTTAGAACAAATAAAATTATCAAAATGCGGTATTCGCAGAAAGCCTTAGATTTTTTTAATGTTTCTTTTTATAACCTTGCCATTTGGTTGTGACATTTATTTCCTACGAAAACGGCCAATTTTTGTGTATAGGGCAAGTTTGTTATTTTAAATGGAATGCCATGTATATTTTTCTATAATCCTTGAATACAATTTTTCCCGTTTAAAAAAATTAACCCAAACCATGACTATTTCAAAAAATAATGGATTTATTGATCTCTAAAAAATTAACTGCATGGCAATAAAGAGTTTTATTTAAAACAGAAAATTTGCTACTTACTCATTATTTAGTTTTGGTTATGCAAAACTTAAATTAAACAAAAGTTAAAAAAACACCAAGAATTATTCAAAACGCACAAATGAAACACCAAATACCAAATAACTATACCTGATAACGGTCGACCGTAGATGGGAGATTGATTTGGGCGGCCGACGGCGTCAATTTTACCTGAATTTTACGATCAGGAAATCGCAAATTATAAATTAAATTAGGATGAGTGTGGTCCTGTCACTGTATAGGTAAACGTTTTCAGTGTTGCAACCACTATGTTTATTAAAATACTGCAAATTTTGTCAATGTTACCAACACTATATTGGGTTTTAAATGAAAAATGCTAACTTTTATAAGAACTGCGCATGTGCAAAGGTGTACAGCAATTCTCCCAGTGTGAGGTAAAAATTTCGTGCGCAGGTCTGTTGAAAAGATATGGGGATCATTTTCTATTAGCATTCGTTTTAATTTTTAGATCATTGGTTGGAACTGTCAAAACTGTCTGGCGCTGAGGAAATATCTTTCATAAAATTTAGCTTTTACAAAATGACGAAAGTTAAGTTTCCACTTCTTAACCCTTGGTATATGGTACCTGCTAAAGCCACTATGACTTAAACTTCATAGTCTACCATTGCTTTTAACTATGTTAGCACGGGAGCATGCACTAACAAACTTTTTGCTTTTACAAAATAACGAAGGTCTACCGCTCACGGGCTCTTGGACTATTAGCGGCGTATGGTGAAATTTTAAGTAAGAAAGCAATTTTTAAAAACTTACCTATTTGTAATGTAATTCGTTTCTTCGATCACTTTTCGCAAAATCGTCAATGCAAAAATTAATCAATAGATTTTTTCTATTTGAAAAATTAAGTTTTTTAGCATGATGATTTGTATTTTTGTTGTAGGGGAAGCACCGCTTTCCTAGCTTTCATGAACTGCACGCCACTAATTTGTTTATTCACAATTTTTGTAAATTAAAGAGGATAATATACTGAGATGCTTATTACTTTAGTTATCCTACTGACAGGTCAATTGAGAATGTTTCTTCCGTTTTGTATTCTGGGTGCCCACGAAATTACTAGCAAGTCTCTTATTTATTATATCAGATTTGATTTGCTATTCTAAATAAAACATACTGTATATTTCTTAAAAATATATTCTACAGAAAATTATAAGCAAATATACTATCTTACAATTAGGGGTACCCTTGTGAAAATTCCCAGAAATCTTAAAATTTGCATAAATGTTAGAAACACCATTGTTAAAAAAATTGTAAAAAGTCCCCATTAATTCTATGGTTGCTAAACATTTTATTCAAGGTCAAAAATTGTAAAAATGATTTTTTTAATTTTTTTTAGCGAAACTGTTAGTTTTAAAATAAAAATATATTTGACAAAAATTGTAGATCATGGAATTAGCTACAGAAATTGCACCTACACTATTTTTCATAATACTAACCATTTTTGAGAAAAAAAAACAATTACAAAATTTTCTTACCCTGTATTGTCCATAATAATCACACGTTTCCACTCCACCTATGAGGTAGTGTACCTATGGCGTTTTTTTGTAATGTGGTTTTTCTGGTAGGCTTATCCACGGTACATTTAAGTAAAATTTGTTCAAGGGCACATGGTCAGGGCCGTCTAGAGGAAAAGTGGCGCTTGAGGCGGCTACGTTTTTGCGCCTTAAGCTAAAAATTTAATCTTAATATAGCCAGTACTTTTAAAGTTTCATATGATGAATTTAGGCTCTGTACTGGGCCCTCTGCTTTTTTAATTTACATAAATGACATAAACTCTGCAGTCCCAATATCAAAAATCTGGCTGTTCGCAGATGACACATCTATTGCGGATGCGGGTGTGGACCTGGAGAGTCTTGAGGAGCGTATACCTGCTTAGGAACCTTAAGGTCATACTGCCAGGGTCCAGTCTTCTTCAGGCATTTCATGGGGTCTTTCAATCGTTGGCCTGCTATGCCATTTTGGCTTGGGGTCACTCAACCCAGGCTGCACGAATATTTAAGCTTCAAAGAAGAGCTATAAGGGTGATTGCTGGTGTCGGCTATAGGGATGATGCCAGAGGCGCTTACAGAGAGCTAGGGGTCATGACACTGCCATGCAGATACATCTATGAGTGTCTAGTATATAGCCATAAAAACTTACATCTCTTTAATAAAAATCATTTTTTTCATCAATACCCCACAAGATCAAATAACTTAATACGAATAAATTATCATAGGCTAGAACGCTCACGATTTTCAGCAAACTATTTCGGCCCAAAATGTTATAATAAACTTCCTGATCAAATTAAGAATTTGCCCATGAATGCATTTAAAAACAAGGTAAAAAACTTGCTTCTAGAGTGTACTTTTTATAGCGTCCAGGAGTATCTGAATTTTGATTTAGATTCTTTCTGGGGAATGAAAGCCCCTTCTCAGCCTGACAATGTGTAGAGTACTCCCAGTTTTGTGACTTTATGTTTATTGTGCAAAATCTGTGTTTTTTTTGTCAATGACAACTTTTAGTTGGATAAGTCTAAATGTAAATGTTCAGAAATGTTCAGAAAAAAAAATGTATTTGTAGTGAAATTTTATTTAGTAATGTATAATTTAGACTTGTGCTTTAACTATTTTAATATTGTGTAGTTTTATACTATTTTAAATTGTGACGTCGGTAAATGTAAATTGTTTTAACCGTAATATATGAATTTGAATTTGAATTAAATGGTATGTAATTTAAATGGGTTATTATTAGTCGGCTAAAACTTGGTTTATCACTAGGGTTGCCACCTCTCCCACTCAGTTTCCCGGCTCCAGGGCAAACAATAATTTCTCCCCCTTACTGTTATAGAATAAAAAGCCTGGGTAGGGACTTTTTTTGTTCTTCAATCTTTCTATAGGGGCCCCAAATGTGTGTTCAAAAACAATATGTTCTTGAAAATGTTCAAGGGGCCCTTTTTTTGCTCTTTAAAATTTATCTGGGGGTCCCCTCCAAGAAACATCACGCCATTGCTCCCGGTCATTGACAATAAAAAGGTGGCAACCTTATTTATGACACATGATAAACTTTCAGCTATACCTTGAGAACGCGTGGGTTGGAATAAATTCGTATGAAAGTAATAAAATGTTGTAATTGATTTTTTTCTAAAAAACGATTAATGTTATAAAAAAAGTGTATGGACAATTTTTGTAGATAATTGCATGATCAAGAATGTTTGTCTGTTATATTTTTATCGTAAAACTCACCGTTTCGCTGAAAAATTCAAAAGCCCATTTTTGCAACAGTTGACCTTGAATAAAAATTTGAGCAACTATGGGATGGATGGGGACCTTCATAACAACGGTATTCTTAAAATCTATACAAACTTTCAGCTTTCTGAAAATTTTTGCAAGGGTCAATGTCGAAATTGACCGGACTTTTAGTAAATCATATTTCCTAATGCGGTAAAAATACAATTTCAATAATTTAAATGGTAAACACCACCTTAGGTTAAATTTTTGTTATATCCCATCTCTAAACTTAATATGTTTTAAGATAATAATAGGAAAATTCTAGCCTGCTTTGAATATAGGGAAGAAAAAGTAAACAATATTTTAAAATAATTCAAGGAGGCCTTGTCAAATAAAACTATTTGCAATTCCGATATTAGATAATAATGTTAATAAAAGGGGTTTCCACTTGACCAGATTATCCAAATCGGACAAAAAACCAAAAATTAATTTAATTAACATTTTGTTTGTAAGGTTGATTTGTTCAAGATTGAATTTTTAAAGATAAAAAGATGTTATTTTTTTTAATTAATAGTTTTTTTCTACTGCTTGTAAATTACACCTTATACAATACTTTATTTCTTGTTGATTTTGTTAGGGAGTGTACTTTGAAGCCGCTTTTATATTATCGTATCATCTTTAATCAAAGGGTTAAAGGACAAATGGTTGAAGTCCTAGCAAAAAAATATCAATGTCACGTAATGTCACTCCTTGACATGGGTAGTGTTTTTCTTTTATTAAATATTAGTCCCTACACTTTTAAAACCTTTTTAGCGGGGTTCCTTTTGACGAGTCTACCACGAATATTCATACCGCCCTATATGAAAGCGGCGCTTTAACCCAGCCTGTCAATGTCAAATGTTTCGGGTGTAGTACTGGGCGAACGCGTCACTTTTTTGTCGGACAAGTTTTCCACAAGGTTTTACATTTAATTTTTAAACATTGTGCCAAAAATTGTAAGGGTTACAGTCACAAAACCCGCCTAGTCCAATATCCTAAACATTTGTTTAAGCCTTTTGGTTTCATGACTGTAACCCTTACCACAATGTTTAAAAATTGCATGTTATACATTGTGGTAAACTTTTTCATCAAAAAAGGGACAAGTTCGCCCAGTCCGATACCCGAAACATTTGACATTGACAGGCAGGGTTAAATCGCCTCTTCCATATAAGGCTGTATGAATATTCGTGGTAGACTCGTCAGAAAGAACCACCTTAAAAATGTTTTAAAACTGTTTTTATCATATCAAGTCCATTTCATTACTGTCCCAGAGACTATAGCCACTTTTTGTTGTTAAAACGGTTCAAAACATTTAAAAACATTACATTCTCTTGTTAAACGGTGACGTTATGTACGTCGCGTATTTAACCGTGTTTGAATACATCCCGGACAATGGTTTAAAAACAAATATAGTTATCTTTGTCGGGCGGGCGTATGTATCGTACTCATTAAAATCTTTGTTTCGGCCATTTTTCGTAGCGGTGGGGTTAACAGTGATTTTTTGATATCGGTGATCGCTGCTACTGCTATCTAAAAGTAGCTGCTACTGAAAACTGTGATATTATCACTCTTTACGGGAACATGCTAAATTTTTATAAATAAAGTTATAGTTAACCTTCTTAAAATTGAATGAAGAAAAAATATATCATTTTAAAATACATTCTGTCATTCAATATACATATAATTTAATTATTAATTTGCATTAGCATATAAGTAAATGTAGGAAAAAAACGGACATTACACGATGTATTTCAAATATTTTTATAAACATTTACAGCTTTGATCATATTTTTTAGGCAATCCATTCGCGATAGATTTATTACCAAACCAAATTGATAAAAAAATTGTTTTCATGCGGTAAGCAAGCCAATTCGCATCCCGTTTCACTAACGTAAACATGCATAATCACCATAAACATAAACGAAAGAGGTTAGAATCACTGAATCGCAATCGCAATCACAATCACCGTCCCGCGATTGCAGTCGCCGTTTAATGTTGTGGTTACGGGCAGCGCCACCTCTGCGAACTGCGAATATTAAAGAGTGATTCTTTCACTGCTATCGCCAGGCGCAAGTAGCAGCTACCAAAATGATTTGTTAATAACCGGTGATTGGTGATTGGTAGCAGCGACTGCGATCGCAGTCACACCTCTAATTTTTCGTAAACTTTTACGTGGCTGTACATAGCAAGTGAACAATGTTTATGTTCGGTGTAAACAAAAGTACATATTAACCGAAAAAATAAAAATCATAATCATAACCTAAAAGTTTATTGGGCTGTGACGCAACGGTATATGGATGGTGGAGGGGAGGATAACCATCTTTTATGACGGACAAGTTGAAAAAGTGGCAATCGGAATGTAGCAAATTGGGATGGCGCCACAGTAGCCAGTGGAGGGATTTTGGTATTTCTTTCCTTTTTTATTTTGTATCTAACTGTCCTTTTTCATTGTGTATCTCACTCTAATAAATCATGCTCATTGGTTAAAAAATCTCCTCTGGCTACTGTGGCGCCACCTTAAGTTGCACCTTTCGACGGACACTTTTTAAAACATTCAGATGGGTATCCTCCCTCCACCATCCATACAACGGTATGAAAACATACATTTTCTTGATTCTCATCATTATGTTGTCATTTTCGAAGCAAGAAAATTTGACTTATGTGATTTGTTTTTAGGGTAGTAGTATAGTAAATCAAAGATTGACATGACATTGTAAAAAGCGGCTCTTAGTGCATCAATAACATTTTTAGATCATTTGTAGTTATTTTCCTTATAACAATTTTTTTTAGGAATTGACAGACCTACACCAGTTTGTATTTATTTCGGGATTAACTTTAAGTCTTATATATGCAGTTAATTATGAAATACTATTTAAGGGTCCAGAGACACATCGTTCGATTTTAGATATTCTACGGCCCTTTGACGAAGTGAGTATACAATTTTCTTGTATTTTTAAAATAAAACTACTTTACTTTAGGTCATGTTTCATACTTTTAGTTGTTATATTTACAATTACAATTTTAATAAATGATATTGAAAGTAACACAATGTACGAGTACCAATAATAAAAAATGTCAATATTTTGTATTTAAGACGTGACAACGTCTTATAATTCGATGGACCCAAAAGTACCAAAAAACATGTTTCATGCGGCGTTTCCTTGCGCGTTCCATTTAAGGCTTGAAGTGCAAGCGGGAGCGAGGAACGAGCGACAAAGAGGCACAATTTCCGCGTCGTTCGACGTGTGTTTCTCTCCGTCTTGAGTGACCGTGCAGTGAAAAGTGAATGTGGTGTCAATTGTTTATAGCAACGATAATTGTGGCGATAAAGGTAATGATTCTTTTGATATTAAATATGTGTTCAGTGATATATTGTCGAATATTCGTGCTTTCATCATTAAAATAAATAGCGTCGGTCCGCTATTTCTTATGACCTTGTCACGTTTAACTATCGTCAGTAAACCGACGTTGCAGACAACCGATTTTTTATTTTTTTTTAAATGAAGTATACCGGATCAGCTAAATAACATAACACATAGGCAGTGCAAGGAAAAAAGACAGTCTAACGTTAATACCGGCATGTAAACATTTCGGATTGAATTAATCTCGTACATCCTTTGTTATTGCTTTACTGGCCGATATACCTGTACCTATTGTATTTATTAGAGATTGATTAAAAAAAACAAAAAAATATCCCTTAGCAAACCTTTTTTGATGAAAAAAATTAATCAAATCGGCGGTTGAAAGTTTTCCTTTTTTTATGAAGTTTTCATAATAACGGCTGTATAATTATTGATGAAAAAAACAGTATATTTAGAATAGTACAAAATATATTTTCTTCAAATTTTAGCTTAATCGAACCATTTTATATAAAATTATAAACCGAAAAAACAGTTTTTAGAACTTTTCTTGAACATTTTTGAGGTTACGGTAAAAATGGTTATTACATAAATTGTAGGTTTTTTTATTGTCGACAACTTTTAAATTTAACTTTTTTAATAGGATTTATTGTTTAGCTTGAAATTGCAAAAAAAACTTTTTACCCCTAAAAACCAACCCCTTCACCCACTAACGGATTAATTTGTCCCGGAAATGTCGTTTAATCGACGAGTGGAGACGGATTGGGACTAATATAATTTTGACGAAGAAGTTATTATGCAAATTTTGCAACGGGAAAACTCGACGCACT
The DNA here is from genome assembly GCA_014170235.1 of Listronotus bonariensis. Classification (NCBI taxonomy): domain Eukaryota; kingdom Metazoa; phylum Arthropoda; class Insecta; order Coleoptera; family Curculionidae; genus Listronotus; species Listronotus bonariensis. The sequence continues at coordinate 44,438 of JACEGR010006518.1, read as the reverse complement.
AGCAAAGGGTTCATGGTAATGCTGCAGGTATTTTCGACGCATAATTTCTATGCTATCTGTACCTGTACAGGAGAGAATTTGAACCGATTTTGAATAATAGAGTATATTATTCTCAGGTTTAATTAAGAAATTAAAAAAGATTTAACTAACTTGAACTAACCATGACTCCCCACCTTTACTCTGTCTTTGGTAGAAAATATTTGAGTAACATCAAGTAACAAAACACTGAAAACTGAAGACATAGTATAGGTGGGGGTCATAGTTAGTTCTGGTTAATTAAACCTTCATTGCACATTCACTACAATATGTCGCCATTTTTTCCTCTAACCCAAACAAAACTACCTGAACCTAAATATTCGTCGAAAATGCTTATCGGATTTTTGGACCTTTTCTCTGGCATAGGTAAAGTAGGTGATTATGCGTCAAGATTACTACCGCCGCGTCGACGGATTGGGTCGCTTGCAGGTGCGTCCATTTGAAACGGTCGGATATTTTCATTAATCTTTTGCATCATTGCGGTTTTTACGATTTTAGTACTAAAAAGTCTTCAATGGAGAGGTACAACACCTCTGACGAGAAAATGTTTATGTTTTAAATTTAGCTGGAAGACGAAGAAAAAGTGTTTCGAAATAAGATGATGTTTTTTGAAAGTATGAATCCTTAAGTAACTTAAAAAAGTAAGTTTGAATAAACGTATGTCCTAAATGGCTTAACTTTTAAAATACAGGGTAGTAGATTTTTAAAAAACTAGCTAGTAGTTAAGGGGTTATATCCATTTGCCATTTTGAATTTTTTTTTCAAGCATACTTTGGGTGTTCAAGTACATTCTCTAAAAATTTAAAATTAATTCGTTGAAAAGTTTCTAAGAAATGCTAGTATTTGTATTTTTTTTAAATTAAGTGTATAGGTTTCTTCAGGCTTTAAACGCGTTTTTCTCAAAACAGTGTTTTCAAAGATGGTGACCACGATTTTCCGAAAACTACTGAACCAATCGCTTTCAAATTTTGACACAAGCTTCTTAGATATACTTTTTGCAAATAAATATTTGTTCCTTTAATAAATTATTTAAGACCTAAATTTGGAGCCCAAAATCTATTTTTGTGTTAGAGAATCCGCCTTTTTGTCAAAAATGTTTTTGCTTATTCCTTAAATCAATTTATAGATTATACATTTTTAAAGCTAGGTACGTTTGGTTTTTTTATTTTAGATGATTCAGTCAAGAGATATAGTGATCACCACAAAACGTCTTTTTAGAGAAGCAACCGGAGAGCGGCTACAGAGGCTTTCAAACTAATTTTCCTGGCAAATTGAATATGTCAAATTATAGTTCAAAGTGGAAAAAGTATATGTACAAAATTTTAAATTAATAAACTAAAAGGTATTTTCAGAAAAAAAAATCTTTAAAACCGGGCTCTTTTCGATCTTCTAAGTGGATATAACCCCTTAAGACATTTGGGACATAAGTTTATTTGAACTTTTTTTTGAAAATCACTCCAAAATTTACATCCTCATACACCCTATTATAAAACACCCTTTATAATTTTGACCAGACCATACAGGATGATTTTTTTTAATTCAAATATTTTGAAAACGGCTGCCCAAATCAACTTTTACAGGGTATACCTTTTTTGAGTAAAAGATGTTTAAAAATAATAATTTTAAGTCAAGTACAGATGGTAAAGTTTAATTTTTTACCCCACAAACCCCTCTCCCCCTAGCCAATTTTTTTGACAATACACCAATTAATAACAAAATTATTTATAAAAATCTAAAATTAAAATGAACTTTTGACACCCTGTATCTCCGAATTCATCAGTTTTTCGACTTAGGTAAGTATGAATAGATCATCATATTTTGACCTCAAGAATTTGTTGAAATAATTTTTCGCACCATTTAAAGACACTCTGTATGTGACAGCATAGCAAAAAAAATGCCAATTTGGCAGCAAACTGTATACTGCGCTGAATTTGTTTGTTAGTTAACATAGATTGCATCAGACCTAAAAATGGACTTAAGCGCGGGTCAGGGGAGGGGCAGCTGCTTTTCCCTATTTGTGTATGGTAATATTTTTTTTATAAGTAAATATAACATTTTTATCTGGACTCTTTGTTTGACCTCCGGACAGTGCGGACGTGCGTAGAGGACTACAAAGTTCTTCCCGGAGTGGCGGTTAGAGGTGCCGTACGAACCTTTTTACCTTCGGGGATCAAGAAAAGATTCACGCTAAATTGACGGCATCTTTCTTCTGGATCTAAGCGCTGTGAGCGAAGATTCCTATAAGCTGACGGTATCCTGTTTGGTGGTGAACACGAGGTATTTCTCAAATGGCGGGAAATAGATGGGCGTGCCATGGGAACTGTCAGTAGTGAAAGTGAAGGTTATACGTAACACCAGTAGCAGGTCTTGGTTTGACAGCCGACAATTTATGCATTGCATCGATTGTAGAATTATTTTTGTTTTCTTTTGGAATTTCTAGTAGCTACGAGCTCGATTATCCAGATTTTCCTCCGACGAAGCCCTGGAAAGCATAGTCCGGAAGGGGGAGAGTGGTGGATTGGACCTGAAGGGACCAAAACCAAGAAAAAAAAAGAGAGAGAGAGAACATTTTTATCTGTCTAGATTTAAGTACTCGGCAATATTTATGTCTCTAGTGGAAGCGTATCTTTATGGTACGCGTCCACTAGCGACGGGCCGGCTGACGGGTCGGACCGCTGGCGTGTTGCCTGCCTTGTAAATAAATCGGAGTGCGTCCATCACAGGCGCGACGCATTGGAGCATCTGGCAGGGGATTTACGTGTTGAAAAAATGTCCCGTCCGTCCGCCCGCCGCTAGTGGATGCGTAGACTAAAAGTCATTAAAAAAGCCACGGCGTCATCAGTTTTGTCTCACTTTCTATTATACCCCTTTTTGTTGCTCGCACACTATTCAAAACGACGCGTTTAGACAGCAATAGTTGATTGTCGTCCTCATTTTTATGACGCTTGTGGCTTTTTAACTATTGAATAGTTCTTTACCTTTATGATGCACTTAACAAAAGTATATAATTAGTTTAAAGATATGTTCTGTAGTTTCGGCGGATTCATTTAAATGAGGGTAATTATTTGAGTTTTGGGCGTGTACCACAGCTCTCATAAAATAGTTCTTTTAGAGGGGTGTGGCGTGTACCCAAATAATTACCATCCATTATATCATTAGTTTCCTGCAAGGATTTTTTTAATGAACATTTCTCCTGCTATTCCGCCTAAGCTAAAAAAAAATATATTTTTGGAGACACTGTATCTGGGGCTTAATGGGGGTGAGGTTGCTGCTGCGGTATTCTGTGATTTCACCAAGGCTTTTGACTGTGTGGATCATGGAGTATTTCTTAGCAAACTTGAAAGGTACGGTTTTAGAGGCGCTTCCTTAAGTTGCTTTGCGTCTTACTTGTCAGATCGCTCCCAGAGTGTAGTATGGGTTGCATGCAGTCGCAATGGATGGGGGTGTCAGCTAGTGTGCCTCAGGGCTTCGTTTTGGGGCCATTGCTTTGCCTTATTTACGTCAATGATCTGGCTGAATTGGATATCTCCGGAAAATTTACTATGTTCGCTAATGACACCACAATAGTATGGCATGCTAAAAATCCGGAAGATTTAGAAAATATACTTAATATAGATCTGTTAAAATTAAAGAATGGTGCGATGCTAACTACTTAACCCTGAATATTTCTAAAACTAAACTTATATCTTTTAAATGCACTATTAACAAGGTTTACTTGATTTCCAGGTAAGTGGAGAGCAGCGAGGTGAATAGATTCTTGGGGTTGCATAAAAACTAAAATTTGAACAACACGTTACTAACTTGTGTAGCACGCTGTCTAGAGGCTGTTTTGCTTTGAGGGTAATTGCACGTGAACTGGGTTTCCTTACACTCGAAGTTCTTATTTTGCCCTTATCGAGTCCCACCTGCTTTATGGTGTATGTTTTTGGGGTTGTTGCTCGCATTGCCTGTTTCAATCGGTTTTTATTTAGCAAAAACGTGCTATGCGTATCTTGTGTGTAGTAAACGGTCTCTTTATTCTTGAAACCGTTTCTCTGATTTTTCGTAAGTTTGCGGCGGAAATTCACAGCGATTCTTCTGTATACTCCTCTCGACGTACTCACATGCTGTACCTCCATATTCCAACGTCTACCCTCGTCAAAAAATAAATCATTTATGAGGGTAAAAAACTGTTTAATCATCTACCTCTTGCGCTAAGAAAAATACAAAATATAAAACGATTTCAAGCTCAAGTTAAAAATCTTTTAATTGAGAAAGCCTTTTATAGTTTAAGTGAATTTTGTTACTTAGCGTTTTAAATTAATATTTATTTAAACCGATTTTATTTATTTATTTATTTTTGTTATCCTTAGTGTATATATTAGGTTTAGTATTTTATTTTATGTATCAGCTTTGTCAATAAAATTTTGTTTTATTACAATACAGCCTTGTTTGAGTTTAAGTTTGAGCTATAATTCATGATCGATTATTTTAGTTAAGAAAGCATTGTAATTTTTCCTTATAATGCTATTCACTAAATTCGGTGTGCCGCTGTAGCGATGCAGGTTAAAAAATAAACAAGATTGAAGCTCGATCGCTCGAGCGATACCAATATGAAGGCAACCTTCTCTAATTCATACCATTATTTTAGGTGATTGCCAATCTTCCTTTTCTGGGTTGGTTTCTAATTATTTTCTGCAGTGCAATATTTGTGTTAAGTTTGATAAGGAAATTTTATGCTGTCGTAATGTATTGGGATATTAAGCAGTTCTATAACCAAGCCTTAAAAATTAAGGACAGTGAATTGGACAACATGTCATGGCATGATGTACAGAAGAGAGTAATACAGGTACCTACCTATTAATTTTGTAAAAATAAAGTATAATTTATTAATAAGTACTGTATTCCGAGGATCCGATATTTTTATTTGAATATTATACAGGTTGTTTACTGGAAACCTGGGGCTAAGTTTTGTAAAGAGCTTGATAATAAAAATATTTTTTCCGTGACGGGAAACTTTTTTATATCTGTTGACAGGTAGTTAAATGTGACTTTTCATACAATTACTGTTTTTCCATACAAACATACACAAAATAAAAGGTAGATTTTTAATTTTACAAGAGCTTAATATACAGAACTTACATTTCCTTTAAATATCAAAAGTTCAATTATATATTTTTTTACCTTATAATATTCAAAATAACTACTAAACAATTAGTTTTAGTTACAAATTTTCAATTAAATCCGTCAAATCACAAAATTGCATTGACAGATATGTAATAATTTCGTTAAAGATTTCCATAGTAACGCAAGGTCTCATTGTCGTTTTAAATACAACAGCCGACCAGTTTAAAACTTCAACTTTACATGATTGATTTTTTAAGTTTAATATATTTTGATATGTTGTGTTTGTGGCTGTTATTTATTTATTTTCTTTAATTCGTTGTTTTGTTAATATTTTAACTATCTCTTAACCCCGTTTGCCAAGGTGCAAGTCTTGCGCAAGTTTTATTGCACACATGCGTATATTCATAAAGTAACATACCTACGGATAAGAGAAACCATGGCATGCTAAAATTTTCGTACCGCTTTTGCGGCAGGCTTGTCATTTTCCAGTTTACACTTTAAATGCGTCGGTTGAAGCCTCGACTCGTGTAACATCAGCGTTGGGAGACACATAAGCTTACTGAAATGACTAACTGGCGGTATTTCAACGAGAAACGAATAAAATTATATTGGGAGTTTTCGCATGACCTGTCCTTAAATCGGCTATTCCATGATAACTCTTATAATTTCTTACTCTATGGTATATTGTATTATATTTGTCAGCTGGTGAAATCTTTATTGCATGTCATTAAATTAGGACCGGTTCTAATTTTTTCGCATTGTAAGTGAAATTTTTCCGTTACCAACCTAAGAAAAAGTCACTTAATTATTGATTTTGTTATTAAAAGGTGATGTTTTATGTCCATTTTTTAATTTTTTATTTATTTTAAGAAAATGAGCTGCAGTAAAAAAAAGTTATTAAAAGTCATCAGTTGTACGGGCAGTGGAAAGATTTTTTTTTTTTTTGGTGGTCGGTAGGAGTTATTTTTTCCACAGGTAGGTGCAGTATGACACAACGAACCTAAAAACACAAAATACTTACAAATACGGTGAACGGAAGTGTCGCAATTTTGTGAAAAACCATTTGGGCCTGTATCTCCGTAACCTTACACTTGAGGCCCCAATTATAAGGACCTTTATCATAGATAATTAAATTTCCGATCTTTTTTGTTCAATTTTTTTTTCGTATCGTTTACGATTTATAATATTATTACAGTTTGTGTATTGACTTTTTTTACCGATATCTCTTCTAATAATTGTTTAACTTATAAATTGCTTATAATAAAACATTTAATTCAATAAATCTTTTTAAAAACTTTTAATTAAAACTTTTTTCCTAAAATTAATATTTTTATTACGCGTTCATTGTTGTACTAGCGAGTACAAGGTAAGAACGAATCATGCATAACGTAATACCTGGCCAGATGTTGGATGACGTGTTCAGGCCCAGCTGGCGTTAAGCGCCCAGACAGAGGATTTTTGAAATTTACACGTTATAACTTCGAAAATATTAATTTTGCAGGAACAAGTTTAGAATAAAAGTTGTAGAAAATTAATAGATTTAAAAGCAATTTATTGTTTAAACAATTATTAAGAGAGATATCGGTAAAAAGTCAATAAACAAACAGTAATAATCTTATAAATCGTAAACGGTATGTGATACAAAAAATAATATTTAACAAAAAAGATTGAAAATTTAATTATCTATAATAAAGGTCCTTATAATTGCGGTCTTCAAGTACACGGTTACGGAGAAACATGTCCAGACGGGTGTTTTTGCAAAATGGCGGCACTTCCTTTGCCTTATTTGTAAGTGTTAGTAGTAGTATTTTTAGGTTCATTACGTCATATTGCACCTATTTGTGAAAAAATAACTCCTTTTGAATTACGCAAGACAAAAATTCTCTATTTCCTGTACTAATTAAAACCATATTTTTATAGGAAAATTCTATTTCCAATTAAAATAACCAAATTTAATTTCTGTGTATGTTTTACTTTATAGGTGCAATTGGATTTACAGATGTGTATTCATAAGAGAGAATTGACTGAACTAGATATTTATCACAGAATTTTAAGGCAGACGAATTATTTAGTGGCGTTGGTTAACAAAAAATTACTACCACCTAGGGTGTATGTGCCAATTTTAGGAGATGTGGTTTATTGGACGATGGGTTTAAGGTAAGTTTTTTTTTATAATTTTCAGGATGCAGTTTCTAAAGTATACCAAGGTACATTGGTTAGAAGCGTAAATGGAATAATTATTCCTATTATCCTAATATCGATGACTTACAAAATCTGAAAGAAGTTGTGGTATCTTTCCACAAGTTCATACTTTACATTCTTATGAGACATTGAATTGACTTTATACAGTGTGTTTTAAAAATGATACTTTTGTTTACATATTAGGTTTACTTTGAAAGAATATCACAAATAGTCTTTAAAATTGGAGCAAAATGCCACACATAGCTTACAATAGTCACAAATAGTTTAAAACGGACAAAAAATATTCACTTTGATCACGAAAAACGCTTTAATTATCTTTATCCACATTTTCACATAATAAAAATCCATTGTTTGGATACAGACCCTAAGAAAAATGGCGTCGTGACGTCAGAACTAAATGTGCGTATTGTACTTTCTTTCTATACATGTGTTAGACTTTATTATGCTAAGTCCTAAAACCTTCAAAAGCCTAATCGATATTTAAAGGATCAATAAAAAATAATATTAACTAACCTGTTTTTAGGTTAAATATAATGTTTCTCTTATTTTGGTCACCATGGTCACCTTTTGAGAATCCCTGGCATTTGAGGGAAGAATATAAAAGACCAGGCTATAGAGAAAAAATGGCAAAGCAGCTAGGACGACAGGTAATAGGTTCTTTTATAGGTTCGATCAAGTTTAATAAAAGGTTAACATCTATATACAGGGTAGGCCAAATTCGACGCTTTTTATAGGAAACTCATGTTTCTGTATGTTTTACACAAAAACTGACCCGCTTATGCGAGGCTAACATTTCGAGCCAAACTTGCCGGTGAAAACCGCAATTGGCTATCTTATGTCGTTTACATGCTACAAAGTGTTTCTTAATTTTTTGCGTTTTTTAATTCCTTTTATTTACCTCCATACGTAAAAATAATTGTTGTTTGTTACATTAAGTTATAACATATTAATAAATCCCCATCAAAAAGTTCTTAGCGCAAAAAATCAACAGAATAAAAAAAAATAGAATTATTATTTTTACGTTAATAAATTAATATTATAAAGGTGTAAAGGTATATTTTACGATCTGATGTAATGTAGAGAGTAGTATAATATTGTCAAATAACTGCAATTTTATCAAATACAAAACTTTTGCACTGCATCCCTCTAACTTTCACCAGGCAAACAAACGGCTGCGGACTCGTTGCGGTTATGTGTGGTCAGACCTTAATGCTGGTCGTAGTTCTTCAAGATACAATTCACCAAGGCACTGCGACCATAGTTTGTTCGGTGTAGCACTTCAATAAACAGGATTTTCTGCCTGGTGTGCCTCAGAGGAGCGTGAAAGGAAGACTCTGTCAGTGCCGCACAATCCATAGATCCATTGAAGATCTTATACAAGAGAACCATAGCATCCCACCTACGATGTTCCAAGGTTTTTAGACTACAAAGCAAACGTCTCGTTTGATAAGGCAGATCTTCATATGGAAAGCGATGCTTAATAGTCCGTGGGCCAGTAATGAAATGGGCTTTATGCTTAGAACACTTTTACAACCTTTTTAGGGGGTTTCTTTTGACGAGTCTACCACAAATATTTATACCGCCATATATGGAAGCGACGCTTTACTTATTTATGCATTCTCTAGCTCTAATTATCGAAAATTATGGACCCCTCTACAATACTGCAACATTAATTTTTATTGTGGTTAATAAAAAAAATATGAAAAGTTTTTAGTGCTATAATTGCAACAGAATATCCTAATGTTTTTAAATGTTCCCACAACACAAAAGCTTGTTTTGGTCGAAAACGCTTCAATTTATTCAAATTAAATAAATGTTCCTTTTTTGGCTAAGAGTTTATATGCTATTTAAAATTACCACTTTTATTTCTCTAATATACAGGGTGTAAAAAAATAGCATTATTGTGTAAGGGTAAGTCCGTCCCGGGCGCACTAATGAATGCAAACGTTCTATAAGGGTACCATTTTAAGGAGTCCTTAGTAATATCTATCATATTATTTTTTTATTATACCAAGAAGTTGGAAAGTTATTAAAAAAAACTATTTTCAGCAGCGTCCTTTAAGGGCACATATATCGGTAAATGGTGGCTTTTGAAGAAAAGTTTATAGGAACTTATATTATTTCATGTATTCTATATGAATCCAAGAGATTGTCGACATACTCCCGGACACCCTGTATACGGTGCTTTTGTTTGGCGATAGAATTGTTTAAGTATTCATTTGTATATTTTTAAAATTTATTCGTTGATTTCTGTTTCAGATTTTATGGCTGTTTTTGTTAAACCTTATAACTTTTCCACTGGTTTTCGCATCACAAATGATTTTCTACTTCTTTAGTTATTTTGAATTGGTAAGGAGAGAGCCAGGTCAATTTGGCGTTAGGTATTGGTCACACTATGGTCAGTTGTACTTAAGGTAAGTTAAACCTAATTAAAGTTATCGTTTACCGACAAATATTACTACCTATTAAATGTAACAAATGTGTTTGTAAGAGAAAAAAATCTGCTTTAAAAATGTCAAATTTTATAACTTATATCAAAGACAATTATAGTTTCACTATAGACTCCCAGAACAATGCTAAATTTTTGGTCATCAGGTTGGACGCTGGCTTGGCTGAATTTATGAAGCGGCAAATTATACGTACTGTTTAAGTGTGTACTCGATGGATACCCGCTTCATAAATTCCACGAAGCGAGCGTCCAAGCTGACGACCAAAAATTTAGCATTGTTCTGGGTGTCTATAGTAAAACTACAATTGTCTTTGCTTATATTTAAAAAAACATCTCATTGTTTGTTGTGCTTGGACCTTTTTAAAGCCATTTTCAGGTCTGGTGAAAAAAAATTCATAAAGAAATTATCATTAGTGTATTATATGATCTGTAATTTTTGCATTCGTTTTTCATTTTGTCAATGCATTTAACGGCTTTGTCTGTTGAGGAACAGCGTTATTCACACAATTTATTATTAACATTTCGGGAAAAAAAAATCATTAAACGGAGCCATGTCAGGGCTGTACGCCGGATAAACCAGTTTAGACCAGGGTTCATTTGTAAGAAACAATAATTTTAGGAAGATGAACACTTTAAAAAACTGTACCTAACTCTAATAACAAGGATTAAAGAATAGGTTCAAAGAAATTTAAAAAACGCATTTTTTGTTTGTACAAGGTAAAAATAAGGTTAGTTCAAATGCCAACTTTGATTATAGATATCTCAGAAATAAATCGATTACGACTAAAATTTTCTGAGATTCGTGATCAGTGCCCCAAAAAACCCTCGTTTACCAAATTTGGTCAAAATTGGAGTTTTTAGACAATTACCCTACTTTTCATATATCCTGTACTATAAAAGGGCGACTGAAAATCTTCGTGTAGGTAATATTATTTTGATTTTTGTGCTATTCACATCGAGACACTGACAAGTAAAAATTTGTCGTAACCAGCGTTACGTTTTATTGTTAATAAAAGGTATAAAACGACCATAGGTGTTTTTATACGAGGTGATACGGAACAATACTAAATTTCAGACTTGGGTCTAATACTGAAATCCTTTATTCAGTATGAATCTTGAATACTTTATTCTAAATAGTATTCGAATACCGCTTTACTTCAATACCAGGATTAATTAAAAACTAATATGTTTTTAATACAAAAAAAATACTTTTATTCTCACCAAAAAGCGATACAGAAAATACATCATTTCAAGCTCATACTTACAAAAAAAAAAATGGACGCACTTGGTATAAGGGGTAAAATAAACCAGTGGATTGCATCTTACATGAAAGGTCGCAAAATTAAGGTCAGGATTGGTCATACTATATCTAACAATGGGGAAATTAATATTTTAGGGCCCCAAGGAAGCATTATCTTACCACTATTATTTACTGTATTTAATAATGATGTAGAAACTTTCTTACAGCAATCTTAGTCAACATTAATTCTTTACGCGGATGACTGTACTGTAGCTCTTTCAGCAATGACAATAGAATACCTTGAAATCAAGGCCAATTAAATTTTACAAGCAAAAGAAAGGAAAATTTTAAATTTCTTGGCATCTACCTGGATCCCCATATCAACTGGAACAATCACCTGGACCATGTGGCAAAGAAATTAAATATGGCATACTATGCTATAAGAAACCTTAAAAATATTCTTAAAACTAAGGAACTTTTAAACACTTACTATGCCTTGCATACAGTCATTTAAGTTATGGTGTGTTTGACTGGGGTCAGTGCACTGACATCACAAAAATTTTTATATTGCAAAAGAGAATTATCAGACAAATTTACTCTTTACATCCATTGGAGTCTTGTAAGCCATATTTTGCTCAATATAAAATATTACCATTTCCCTGTATACTTATACTGCATACTGTACTGTTTGTTAAAAAACACTTCAGCAGATTTTCACAACTTTTAACAGTTCACAATTACCCCACTAGAAACAATGCTAATATTTATATTTCAAATTGTAAAACAGCTTCTTTTGAGAAAATTCCATATTGCTTCTGTAGCAATATGTACAATAAACTTCCAGTAGGTCTAAAGGGAATTGGTTCATATAAAAAAATTAAAAAGGGTGTGAAGAGCTACTTATTAGAAAAGTGCTTTTATGATGTGAAAAAATAATTTAAAATTGTTGTGTAATTTGTAATCTGTTTTAAAATACATTAGTTTGTCTAGCATTTTGTTTTATTTTGAATAAACTTGGGATTTTTGAAACAATATTTTTGTACATTTTTTGATTATAGTACCAATTTGTATTTTTTGACGTTGTCATATCCTTTTGGATTATTATAGACTATAAAGTGAAATAAATAAATCACGCTTCACGCTTATGACTAGGTAGGTAGGATTCAGTTCATTCAATAGCGAGTATTTGAATACTACCCAACTCTGCTTATGGTAACCAATTATTTTAATGGTTGTTATTATACCGGTATGGAAACCACACCAACGGCCATAGGCGATAAATGCAATGAATCCATTCTACCATTCTGCTATATATTCCCCTACAAATCACCGCTGCAACTAACGCGAGCAGAACGTGATCAGGGGCTCCTTGCTTACCGCTTCCGCCTTGTGTCGAACAGCGAGGCGAGCACATTATGTGCCACCACGAATATTTCCTATGCTTTTGATTCCCTATGGTCGACCAGTTGGTATTCACACCTGTATGTGATGTTATAGTAAGAGCCTGTGAGCTACAAACATTCGTTATTTTTAAAAGCTGAAAGTTTGTCAGTGCATGCTCCCAACATAGGTAGAAGCGATGGTAGACTATGAACTTTGACTTATAGTGGCTTTAACAGGTACCAGGTACCAAAGGTTAATTAATTAAAGCTTTACTTTCGTCATTTTGTAAAAGCTGAAATTTAGATATGTGACTTGGGTACCTATAAGAAGATATTTCCTCAGTCACCAGACAGTTTTAACAGTTCCAACCCTTTGGCAGACAAATATTTTGGGGTGGCCTAATGGTCCGAGGAAGTCCAATATTTCTGTTATTTAATAAAATATGACAACAAATCTTATATAAGAGTTGTAGGGTTTCCAAATAGGCATGTCCTATAAATATGTTGATGTATACAGAGTGTCCCAAAAACAATTATTAAAAAACTAATCTGACAGCAATAACTTTTTTATTACAATAATATTGGACTTCCTCGAAACATTGTCACCCCAAAATGTTTGTCTGCCAAGGGGTTGGAACTGTCAACCTGTCTGGCGACTGAGGAGATATCTTGTAATAGATACTCAACTAACATATTTATATAAAATTCAGCTTTTACAAAGAGTTTTTAGTACCTGGTACCTGCCAAAGTCACTATGAGTCAAACTTGATAGTCTACCATTGCTTCTATCTATGTTGGGAGTATGTACTGACAAACTTTCAGCTTTTACAGAATAACGAAGGTCTGCAGCTCACGGGCTTTTGGACTATTATTATGTTTATTTGTGGAAACTTGGTTGTGTTTTTATCTTATCAATAAATTTTTTCGATCCCTTACGATTTTTATTATTTTTTTTTAGACATTTTAACGAGCTTGACCACGAGTTACATTCCCGGCTTACTAGAGCATATAAACCAGCTACAAAATACATGGGATGTTTTAGTTCTCCTCTTATGGTAGTTTTAGCTTCACATGTAGCGTTTATTTGCAGTTCGGTCTTGGCTGTTTTAATTTGTCTAAGCTTTTTGGACAATGAAATTTTATATTGGGATCAGGTCAGTGTATGAATCTAGAAATATTATCTTACAAACAGTGCATTTTAATTAAAACGAGTCACCCCGTATAAAAGACATGATGACAACATCCAAAAATGACAGTTATTTTGTATTTTTAAGGTGCGTTTACACCAACAAATAGCTAAAGCTAGAACAAGAGCATTCTTTCTTGATCTACGAAAGATAAACTGCTTGTCATTCGAACGGAATGTTTTGATTTTTAGATTAAATTTTAAACTTAATTTTTTTAAAGACTACAAAAACTATTTTGGTGCGGTTTTTGGCAAATTTGGACGCAATTATTAGTTTTTATATTCTTACTTTTTAAATAAAAAAATTTTTGAATCTTTAAAATTTTATAATAATCAGATAATCATTTGTGACAAAAAATTTTAGAAGATTTTTGATATTTCTCGTAAATTTGAAAATATGATGTTTTTACTTAAAAGTTACGTTTTAGGGTTGTTACCCTGTATAACACATTTAGTCCTATAAACTCCTACTGTTTGACGTTTTAAGCAAAAAGCAATACCTTTTGAATGTTTCAAAAACTTCTATAAAGAGTGGACAAAAAAGTAGATCTATGTGTAAAAGTATTTTTTTATGTCTTGTTTTCTTATATGCCATAAACTACCGAATTAGCTTTTATAAATTCTAAAATTAAAAGTGGTAAACCTTGGACAGCATGGCAAGTATCAGCAAAAAATTGGGCATTCCCCAAAACCCCCAAATAATAAATATTGTAAGTTTTGATGAAACCGGTTCTAAAATATGAGACAGTTTCCATACACTACGACAATCTTTTATATCATACCCAAGCATTAAACAACCATACAGCAAATGCATTATTACGCAAACTAAGCAACACAAAGAAAAAAAACCGTTTCGCTATTTTGATCACTAGATTTCAAAAATAATTTTGGAATTTATAAAAGGTAATTTTGTAGTTTAGGGCCCAACAAAAAACAAGAATTATGAAAAAATTTAGAAAATTTTGAAACATTTACTTTTACACATAGATCTACTTTTTTGTCCACCCTGTAAAAAAGTTTTTAAAACATTAAAAAGATTTTACTTTTTGCTTAAAATGTCAAGCAGAAGGAGTTTATAGGACTAAATTTAGGTTATACAGGGTGATAACGCTAACTTTTAGTCCTATAAACTTTTCTAGTAAAAAAATCATATCTTAGATTTACAAAGAATATCAAAAATTTGCCAAAATTGTTTGTTACAAATGTTTATCTAATTATTATATTATTTTTCGCAAATTCCAAAATAAAAAAATTCTTTACCAAAGTGTTCCTCTTAGCATCAGTAGCATCTGGTGTAAGTCGCATGTCTCAGTTTTTAGATTAAATAATTTGAAAATCCTGGCGACGCCCATGTAGGCAACAGTTGGTATGTTTCACGTCACAACCGTGACGTCTTTCTATGATAGCATCCGAATTCGTTTGGTACATTTTTGCTAGGTAAATAGAATAAGAATCTTACCTACCAGTTTATTAAGTTGTTTACTTAGCAGCAATATTTAAGTTGAATTATTTGCAATTAATAGATTAAGAGCAACAACTATAGAAAAGGATAAGAGCATACCAAACCAATCTACCGACCCACAAGCCACTGTATAACATTTGACAAACCATTTAAAGCAAAGAGTATATCAAAGTTTGTGTGAGGTCACTATCTTGACATCCGAGATTGGTTGGTAGGCATTTAACCAACCAAAGCAGGATACCAAAACGGCCCGAAATAGCCTCAATGCGTTGTCTGTTGTCTTACGTTTAATAAATGTATTATACGACAAAGTTGTCACCAATTATTACCGCGGTTAAAACCGTTGGTATTTTAGTTGATTGCCTAAATTTAATGTATGTTTTTAGTGGGTATTTAAAACTTGATATTAAAATCGTATTTCTTTCTACCAAACCATTATATTTTGCAAAGATATGATTTTTTTAAGAAGTAGCCTATACTTCTGAACATGATTCAAATTAACTTTGATATAACTTTCTTGACTTGAAGTTAACGTAATATGCAAAAATAAAATAAAAAAATTGGAGCATTTCATTAAAAAACTAATTTTTGTTGCATATCACTTAACCCAGATGTTCAATTATTGTTTTTTAACATTACCATGTTACGTCTTAGCTAAATTAACCAAAACCATATCTCTCAAAGTCAGGAAAAACTAAGGACTTCATTTGCCAATAAAATTACTATTATTAGTAACTTTGGGGAAACTACAACAATTTTTTTATTATTATTTTTTTATTAATTGTTAAATAACTAAGTGAAACTTCAAAAAAGTTGTAAACTGACTTTACTTCTATAATTTGTTGACATGAATTACTAAACTAAAAACTAAATTAAAAATCTAGGTATTATCGATGCTAGCCATATTAACGGGAGTAATCAGTGTGTGTAGAAGTTTACAACCCGATGAAACCCAAATTTGGATCCCAGAAACCTTATTGTCAGCAGTGGTATTGCACACACACTACTTTCCGGGACTTTGGCAGGGATTGGCACATACTTCTAAAGTTAGATCTTCTTTTCAGCAGTTATTCCAATATAGGTAAGTAGTAAGTATTAAAATTAAAATATTTTTATTATGCCGACAGTCCTGCAAAAATCACGTTTTTTCGATTAAATCGGGTTTCTTTGTTTTTCTTTTTATAATTTTGCCCCAAAATCTAAGTTGTTTACATTTATGTCATAAATGACATTTAAGTATAATATTTATCACCACCTTCTAGATGTTTTGAATAATGTACTATTTTATCCTGCGCCGATGAAGAATTCTCACCTGTACCGGTGGGTGGTTCCATCTAGCGCCGAACATATGACCAGTTAAAGTTTTCTGTTTTCTGTAATTTTACTGACCTTAGCTACATATCCTAATAATCAACCCATTACACGTCTTTAAAATATGCGAGGTTAAAAATACTGTCAGGTTTGACAACCTATTTTCCTTAAAGAAAGAGGGCAACCATTAAGTACAAATGCTTTTTAAATTTAGAATGTTTTGCAGATTCTTTAATAAAAAATGTAGTGTATTGTGTGTTCCAGTGTTATTTCTTTTTAAACCATTTTAAACATTAGGTTTGTAATGAAAATATCGATTTTAAAGAAGCATTGTTTTCAAATCAAGTGAGGTGGTTAGCAGGTATGTTAGTTGATTTTAAGTTTTCAGAAATTACTTCAGCATCAAGCAAAGGTAACCATGTGTTATTTAAATTGACAAATATTATCGCAAATGAAAAATTACTTAGAAAGCCTTTGCATGATTATGCGCAAATTAATGATCATACCGGCATACCATCAATGTTAATAAAATCAAATTGTCTACTACCAACTTAATTATTTTTTTAAGGCTTTTGTAATATTTAAGATAAATTACAGTTAAAATATGTTTTGCTTGTTGTTAAATTTACCTGAGTAAAAAAGCTAAAACAACTTCGGTATAAAAATTGTTATTGTATAAGTAAATCCTTTGATCATTTATTATTTGCTCTTTTTATGTTTATATTTTTTAATAAACTAATGTACGTATATTAGTTTAAAATGATTAAACTAATGTATTTGTTTAAAATTAGATCCGTATTACGGTTAAATTATAATTGGAATTTTAAATAAAATTGGCTTCGAAATTTTTATATTAGAATATGAGGAACGTATTTAAAAAATTTAAGTTAGCAATGTTAGGGGGCTTTTGTTCTTTTTGGTTTATTAATTTATAAACGTAAAATGTAGATTTAATTGCTATTATTAAATTTCAAAAAATATAAGTTTGCATTATTAAACCTCAATGTGTAAAACATCATTGAATTTATTTTAAAATCGGCTTTTAAAAGTTAATATTAGAATATCAGAACCGTATTAAAAAAGTTGATGATGTTCCTACGAAAATGAAACATCACAGTTTAAAGAAAATATCGCCATTGGATAGAGCAGAAAAAGTTACAATGTATAATTGCAATTTATTTTAAAATCGGATTTTAAATAAAACCACGAAAAAAATATTAAAAATTAATAAATTAAATATTTATCATTTTTCGTTTTTCGGATATCCCTGGAAAAACTTGGGATTTTAAATCTTTCTAAACAGCATATTATTAAACACATAAAATCTCAACTTTGTTCTTATTTAACCGACTTCGTATCTCTTACCATTTCCAAGATGCTCATATTGGCCCTCCTTATTGTTTGTGAATCTGCAATATTGCTTACATATTCTGGACAACCTACATGATGATTCATAGTACATTAAAATTACTTCCCAGATGCCCGGTTTAGCATTATCCTTAGGTCAAGCATTATAAAGTCAAAGCCCGTGAGCGGCAGAACTTCGTTATTTTGTAAAAGCTATACGTTTGTCAGCTCTTGCTCCCAACATTTTAAAAGCGATAAGAGACTATGAAGTTTAACTCATAGTGGCTTTGGCGGGTACCAGGTACCAGAGGTTAATATATTGAAACTTAACGTTCGTCATTTTGTAAAAGTTAAATTTAAAATATATTACTTGGGTACCTATTAGAAGATATTTCCTTAGTCGCCAGACAGTTTTGACAGTTCCTTTGGAGGACAAACATGTTGGGGTGGCCTTATGGTCTGAGGAAGTCAAATATTTTATTATAACAAAAGTCTTAAATAAGAGTTGTACGGTTTCCAAATAGGCATGTCCTAAAAATATTTTGATATATACAGAGTGTCCCAAAAACTATTTTTTTAAACCAACCTTACAGCAATAACTTTTTTAGATACCCTGTATACATCGAAATATTTTTAGGACATACCTACTTGAAAACCGAATAACTCTTATGTAAGACTTTTGGTCATATTTTATTAAATAACAGAAATATTGAACTTATTTGGATCCAGTACCCCATAATGTTTGTCTGCCAAGAGGATGGAACTCTCAAAACGATCTGGCGACTAAGGAAATATCTTGTAATGAGTACCCAAGTAACACATATAAAATTTAGCTCTGTAAAGTCACGAAAGTTAAGTTTCAATTTATTATCCTTTGGTTTGGTTTGTTACCTGCCAAAGCCACTGAGTCAAACTTTATATATTCTTTCATCACATATTCTCACATTGCTTCTACTTATGTGGGGAGCATGCGCTGATTTTTTTTTGTTTTTACAAAATGAGAAAGGTCTGCCGCTCACGGGCTCTTGGACTATTATTAATTAATCGGTTTTTGCAAAAAATATTATTTTATTTAAGTACCCCTTTTTCAGATTTGCAGCTCTTCTAGAAGAATTTCTGTCGCCAATTCTAACGCCATATTTCTTAATAAGATATATTTATCCTCGTTCGTTAGACATAGTAGACTTCTTCCGAAACTTTACCGTATCTGTAGTAGGAGTGGGTGACGTATGCAGTTTTGCACAAATGGACATTAGGAAACACGGCAATCCAGATTGGCACTCCGGAGTTAAAGATGAGGAAACAGGAGATTCTATAGACCAGGTAAAATTATGCATACCGGGTGTCTACGAAATTACGGTAAATCCTGTCGTTTTCTTTAGAAGTGTTTTACGATTTTAAAATTTTTATAATTTACAGGGTATCTCAAAGGTGCCGCAAAATTCTTTTAAACATTCTTGAGGCTTTAATAGGACGATCTAACATTACCTTAGTCCTCCTCCTCGGAGGCACATAGTCAAAAATTCAACCTGGTTTTATTATATTTATTAATCATTTTGTTAATAATAGGTGTATTATTAAAATCCTCGACCGGGGGTTTTGGGAGGTGAAAAATTAGAATTTGCTATCTTGTCTAGCTTGTTATTTTATTGTAAAATCTGAAGGGCGACACCTGAAGTATGTTGCACAAATTTCAACCGAAATAACTGTTTTGAGCTACCCTTTATTGAAATTTCAGATAAAATTCTTATTCTTTAACATATTTTACCTAAAAAAGATATACTTGGTAAAAGTTAATTTGAACAGCTGTTTTTTTAAAGAAATCTGTGTTAAGAATAAAATGCCGATCTTTAAGAGCTTAAATCCTTAGATAATTAAAAAAAAGTTTTAATACACTTCTGTTCTAAATGGCTTAGCTTTTGAGGTCAAGGGTGGTAAAGTTTTAAAGTATAAGCTTTTGTCCACTCTGTATTTCAAAAGTTAGAACATCTAAGACATAGGTTTGTTTTGAAGCATCCGGTATAGTTTAAACTAGGCCCTACCGTTTATGAAGGTAGCGCCCTCTAGTGTTTACAATAAAATTATAAGCAGATTCTAATTTTTACATCCCAAAACCCCCTCCAGCCAAATTGTGTAAATTCATTTATTATTAACAAAAATTATTTATAAAAAACTTAAATCAGATTGAATTTTTGACACCCTGTATTTCCAAAATCATCTATCATCAGGACTAAGGTTAAATCTGGGTTAGATCGTCACATTTTAGCCTCAGGAATTTGTGATATCATTTTTTCTGTACCTTATTGAGATACCCTGTATATGGCTGAATAGGACGCAGAATGCTACCAACTTTGGTACTGTAAATTAAACATCTTGTATATTTAAAAAAAATGGTTCTACAGAGAATTCTTAGCAAATACATTCATGCCACATGTTTTACCTGACTTAACTTGTTTTCAAGAAAATAACGTTAAAACATGTCATAATAACTGCCTGTTTTGTCTTTTTGTTAAAGACAAAAACGATTTTGAAACTTATTGATTAAACCTTATTTCCTAATATTGTAAATATACCATTTCCTGTTTGGAAGTGCAACAGAAATCTAATTTTAACTCTTATTCTTTTTGTAAATGATGACAGAAAGGGCCATATAAAAGCTAAAATTAGGGGATATAGTCCCGAAAGTTTCGGAGTTAAATTCCTTAAATGCCGGGATTTTTGGGATCAATAAATAAATTTCATTTTATTAAGATAATATTGTATGAAACAAAACGCACTTAGTTTTCCTGTCAGTTTATTGCATTGTCAATGACAATAAAAATAAAAACATTTTTATTTCCCAGGTTGTGATTTTAGTCAGGTTTACGCGGTCTTACTACTACTTAAAGAAAGTAATGTCAAAGCAAAACTCGGCATCACGCAAGTATTTTGCATTGAAATATGTTTATTTAAAGTATATTTTGGATATCTTAATTTTTATTATTTATAGAGATTATTATTGCCAAAGAATACTAATCCATAGAACCCCACAAGTGAGATTTCAGCGTACCCTTAAAAATTTTAGTACCTACCCTGACCAACAGATGGCGAAAGTAGTACAATGTCGCTTTGCTAATAGGATTACCATCAGAAATGGACAGCCGTCGCTGACGAGCAGTCGGCCCGATCAGTTAGAGTGAGGATATGCGCGAAATTTAATAAAAATAAAATCCCCGATAAATGGACCACATAAATGGACCCAGTATCCATAAGATTATTAAATTTATGATTTCAGAATAGGATATATCGATGGGTTTTTGACAAAACATCGTAAGCGACATTTATCAGTTTTACGGGAAACGATTTTTTCTTTTCATTGAGTTATTTTTAAAACAAAGTTGGTAATTGTTTTGTACATACATTAGTGCACGGCTTTATTTCAGATGAAGATATGTTCTATATTGGTTCGGCGGATTCATTTAACTGATGGTAGTTATTTGGGTACACGCCAAAAAATAACTTACAAGTACCAAAAAACCAAGAAAATTATAGCAAGTAAATAGAGAACTAAAACTCGACGTTTCGGTGGCAAGTCTGCCACCGTTGTCAAGATAAATTGAATAAAAATAAAAAATTTAAAAACTAACTATTATTTACGTTTAGAATTTTAAAATTTTTAGCTTTTTTTAGGAGATTCTGAGAATTTTAACATTAAATGTCAAATATTGTTTGGTAATTCAAATTAAGAAGAAATCTAAAAAAAACATTCAGATCACGGTTTTTCTTTAAAAATAACGCGATGGAAAGAGAAAATTGTTTCCCGTAAAATTGGCGAATGTCGCTCACGATGTTTTGTCAAAAACCCATCGATATATCCTATTCTGAAATCATAAATTTAATAATCTTATGGATACTGGGTCCATTTATCGGGGATTTTATTTTTATTAAACTTTGCGTATATCCAGGGTAGGTACTAAAATGTTTAGGGTACGCTGAAATCTCACTTGTGGGGTTCTATGGATTGATATTCTTTGTTATTGCCTTGTATAACAAATTGCAATTTTTTAACGCGATCTATTAGAGGGTATGAGAGGGTATGTCGATGTTGCAGAAATACAGTTTTGTTTTTATTTTAAAGGTACCTACCTAATCAAGACGACCGTAGAATTATCTTTATCAAAGAAAGTTTGTCTCAAGTTGAATTTTGTATATTTTAATTAGTTTTTTTGTTTTGGGGGAGAAAACTTTAATTTTGTTAAGATTTTTTTCTATTCTTGAAGAAAGTTTAAAAAATAAAGTTGATGTTTCAATATCTTCGCATTTAAGTACTCTATCCTCAAATCCCGGAATCCCGGGATTATCAGTCCCTTTAAAACGAGGCTCGGGATTATATCCCATAGCTGAAACATTAGAAATCTGCATCCTACCCAGCCATACAACTAACTAAAATTTAAAAATCGTACAATTTTTGAAGAGAAAAAGGTTTGCTAGTCCTTTCGTGGGCACCCGGTATACAGCGTGTCTGAAATTGCTATGGAATTTATTGGGATCTTGGAAACTATAAAAGATAGATAAATAATAAAATAGAGAAAGTCGTACATCATTCAGTTGTTAATTTATTAATGGTTGGATTAAGGTATGGTCTTTAATATAATTAAAAAAACAAAATATTTTTACATTTTCAATATATTTTTTAAATTTTAAAATACAGACTTTCCAGTGATAGAGTTTACAAGGGGTCAAAGGAATAAAATAATTTCATTTTCGAGATTAATGTATTCCTGATAAAAATTTTGTTTGTAAAAGAAATGTGATTCACAAAGAGAAAGATGTTGTTATTATACAGGGTGGTCCCTAAGTCATACGCCAGAATTCAACAGAAGAATTGCGACGTTAAAATATTGCTGTTTAACTAAATTTACCTTTTTTCATACGAGCTATTTATATCTAATGTTAATTTTTAGGTATTAACTTGAGGACACCACCTACACTACTTTTAATTTCTTTAAGGAGTTATATACAGTTAGATGGCCGAAAAAAAACGAATTTTCCAAAAAATTCTAAAAACTTAATTTATTAATCTAAAAATGTGTACACATATTATGGTATCTTTTAACTGTATTCTAAGACCTAGTATTAGTAAACATATTTATTTGGAAAGGAGCTACAGCTGATCTCCGGGAGCTCCTCTCAAAAAGACGTTTTGCGGTGACAACTATATCTCTGAACTGGATCCTCTAAAATTAAAAACCAAACAGGTTTCGATAAAGTAATGTTAGATCTGGTAATTAATCGAAGGAATAAGCAAAATAATTTATTTTTGACATATTTCCGGTTTTTCAAAAAAATCATCGATTTTTCACCAAAATTTCGGCCTTTAATTGTTAATAAAAAAATAAATATTTATCGGTGGGAAAAAATCTTTGATTAATTACTAAAAAATATATTTAAATAATATAAAAATAATAATACTGATTTTTGTTGCCAAAACATGTTACTTTTCTTTCTTCATGAATGCTAAGGAATGGGAGGGGGTCCACATAACAATGTGCATTAAAAACAGAACAAAATAAAGCTTTTTTCTCACTTATGCTAGGGTTGTATTGTCTTTTAATCTCATAATATTCCTAATAGTCTCAGAACTGAAAAGCATTTTTGAGCAGGTATTGGAGGCAAAATGAAAATCATCCACAATGCTTCTTTATTATTATTTAAATATAGAAACGCAGACCTGGCTAAGGAGTGGCGGGCCATAAGCAACATTTAAAAAATCCTCGCTCTTAATCTTATCTTTTTAAACCAACCTTTTATATACTTATGTCCTTATGTAGGCAGAATCGCGATTTTTCGGCAACTAAATTTGACTAGACGTCTTTAAAATCGAGCGAAGACATAAGTATAAACAAGATTGGTTTAAAAAGATATGAACTATCAGTTGATTTTAAACTTGTAGTTTTTTCCTAATATCTAAAAAATACGGTATACTGGTTAAAAAGAAGGCTTGGATCGGAAAATTTGGAATTTTTCAGGACCCTATCAAACTTTTACCCGAACCTGTGCCAGATTTTAATACAAAATCTCGCTAAGAAAGTGTCTTAAATGTAATTTTTGTCCCGCCACTTCCTAGCCAGGTCTGCGTTTCTATATTAAAATAAGAGTAAAGAAGCATTGTGAATGATTTTTATTGTGCCTCAAATACCTGTTTAAAAATGCTTACCAGTCTCCTACTATTACCAATCTTATCATTATGCTTGGAAATATTACATTTATCATTGTCGTTAGGTCTAAAAATGTGTGTATTGTGCAACTATTTGTGTTTTTTTTTACAGGTGGCTCGTGACCAGTATACCCAAGCAGAAGATGGAAAAGTCGAGTTATCTCTTATGCATTTCACTGCCACTAATCCCGATTGGGAACCTCCACGAGAAATGAAAGATTTTGTTGATGATGTTAATATTGAATCTGGCAAGATGGGCGGCGGTAATAATAACTTAACTTTACCTAACTTATTAAGGGCGGCTTTTACAATACCATGTAAACTCAAAACTTAGGGGTAAAATAACACGTGATTGAAGTCCTAGCCAAGTGCAACTCAAGGATTTGACATTATTCGTAATATAATGGGCAATATTTCGATATTTATCCAATGTTTGAATTTTATAATATAATTATTTTATACTTATCAAAAAAAGAAAAACCAAAGAAAAATATTATTTAAATATTTAATTATAATCTCATACTTTATCACTTAAAACTTTAGTCGGACTATTTTATCAGAATGTTTAAAATATATTTTTTAACATATATTACATAAAAATAATAAAGATAAATTACATTTTTGGTATTACTCACAAACTTTTAAATATCCACACATCCACACGGCTAAATCGCAAATATATGGTTTAGTGCCACCTTGGCCAAAGCAATTTTCTCTGGGCGGTCTTACCCGAAAACGCATTTTTTTCACATTGCAATTTTCTTCAAAATCGTTACAAAATATTGTATTTTAATAATGCATATTTATAAAAACAATCAACTACCTGCATTTTGATATATAAAAGATGCAAATTAATACTTAATACTGCATTTAAAACGTTTTTCGACGACTGAAAAATCAAAAGCGGTTTCGCGGAGCGCAAATCAGATAAGTTAGCATTTTTGCTTTAATGTTTGTATTAAGTGATAGAGATCGGATCGATTAGAGGTTGCGTTAAAGGTACATTTTCCAAGCGACGGATTTTTACCGCTGTGTCGGATGGAACTCGCCGACGGAATACCGCTGCCCATATAGACAATCGAATTTAAAGGAGCTTATAGGAAAACAACTCCATCCAATTCTATTGTCTATGTGGGCAGCGGTATTTCGTCAGCGTGTTCCGTCCGACGCGGCTTAGAAAACGCGTCGCTACGAAAACGTACCTTTAGAAATTATGAAGGTGAATAGCGTTACCCGCTGGTCGGAACTTCCCGGACCTGTCCTACCACTTGTATCTAAGCTCACTAACAACTTATCAAAAAGGTAAAAACGGAGTTTTACACAACATTTTACGTGGAATGTAGTGGCGTTGGCAAATGTTTTCTAAATGTTGTTTGATTGTTTTTAAAATATTGATCAATGTTTGTGTTTTTTTATGAAACACCAGTGGCCTAGCTACATAGGTCAGCAGGGGCCCTGGGGCAAAAACTAAAGTTGGGCCACAAAAATTGCAAATGACCAAAAAAAAAGTCGTCATGCAATAAAAATAACTTTATTTAAACATTGTCATATACATACTTACCACCCCAAAATATAGAGCAAAAAAAAGGTCTAACTTCATTTTTACTTACTTTTTTTAATGAGACACCCTTTAAAACATGTCACCATTAAAAGGTCTTTTAAAAGCTTTAAAAAATGGCATCTTTGATATATCTATCTTTAATAGTTTCGGAAATATGGCCATTTAAATCTGTATATAATTTCCATTAAATCTACAGTGTAAGCTTAGTGTCGTAGGTAGGTATAGTGGAAATTATATCTACTATTTTTCAGATTAAGCTGGTCATATTTCAAAAACTATTAAAGATAGATATATCAAATGTGGTATTTTTGCTAAGTTAAGTCCTTTTTAATGGTGACATAATATGCAGGGTGTTCCATTTAAAAAACGTTTATCTATTCATTTTTCTTGAGTTTTTAATTTTTCTTTGTTTTTTTCATGATTTTTAAAGATAATATATTAAAACGTATGAAACTTTAATACAGGACATGTAAAGCTTTTAAAAGACCTTTTTAATGGTGACATAATATATAGGGTGTTCCATTTAAAAAAGTTTACCCTTTCATTTTTCTTATGATGTTCATTTGTTTCTTTTGTTATGCTTAGAAGATAAAAGATAAAAAAGTATAAAACTGTTATAGAAGATATTTTTTTGTATCCTTCTTGGTTATAGTTAAAAGTGGGTAGCAAAATATAAATGAAATCCCTGTACAAATGAAAAAGATTAAATTATATCGGTGGCAAATTTTGTATGCCATGTATGCTAGTTTTGGTCTAGCTCTCCCCCCTCAATTACAATCCTGGCTACGCACATGTCACAAATATTAATTAGCTTTTTAGAAATATGTTGGTTTATTTCCATTTTTATTATATTTAATTCCAAATTTCCATATTTCACATTCAAAATTTTGCTGTAGGCCAAATAAATAAATCAGTTAACAGTTTTTTGATTGGCTTGATTACTGTAGTAGTGCTTCAATTGCGAATTTCAAAATTTTTGCTAATAAATCATTAATGTTGTTTTTTGTTTTATAAATCTGGGTTGGTAGCACTTTCTTAAAAAGCTTGTAAAAAAATCGTTTTTTGACAAATATACAGGGTGTTCCACTAAAAACCAAACATTGGTCAATATTTGAAAAACAATAATATTTGGAAAATTTCTTGCTACGCTACTCCATTGTACGTAAAATGTTATGTAAGAATCCGTTTTTGCCTTTTTGATTGTTTGTCAGCAAGGGGTACCTGAAAATGAAATGTTTTTAAAATCGCCCTGCAACTCAAAAACTAAAAGGGGCATGAAGGTTTTTGATTTATGGCATGTCGTTTCACAAAAAACTAGTTTAGGTTCGTGAAAACCGCAAGGTTCTGTCTTTTTAATAACCCCATATTGTTAATTTGTTATTTGTTCTTTTTGGGCAATAAGCCTGAAGCCTGTGATGTACTTAAAGTTTTATTCAAAAAAAGGCGTACCAGGATTAAAAAGAAAAATACCTTTCCTAATGTTTTTCTCCGGCTTCCAAAACTGACTGTTTGAGGAAAGTTTTATCATGTCAGGTTTTCGAAAACTCGAAAGTATGAGCGTTAGGCGTGTACAGGGTCATCCAACAAGGACTGAACAGGGGCTTAATTTTGACTTTCCCTGTATTTTTCAAAAATCCAAGATAGCACTTTGGCGTAACTTTTTATGCTCTTTTGAAAATAGTACTTCGAAAAAATGGACTCCGAAACAAAAGAGTTACGGCATGCAACTTTGTTTTTTAAATGGAATGCCCCACTTTTTATTTCATATTTGAAAAGAGGCTATCTTTTACGTAAAAGCTGCTATATATTTTATTTATTTATCTTATTTAAATATGCTATTTTTCTAAAAAGAAATGATCAAATTTGGTTTCGCGCCAAAATAATACTAAATTATCACCTGTGTAGGTACCCTACACCTGTATAACCTGTGTGGGTATTTGTCACTGTCTAGCTATATTTATTATTTGTTTGTAAATAAAATTACTCAAAATGAAATACTCATTAGAGGACCGTCTACAAATTATTACCCTATTTTACAAATGCCAAGAGAACGCCAGAGAGACTAAACGTAGATATTTTGCTGCCGTCCAAAGAAACATATCAATAAACACAATTTTAAGAATAAAAAAATTATTTGAAGAGACAAAATCGTTACAGGACAAGAAAAAACTATGCCAAGACGAAGATTACGGGAAAATTCTATTATAAATTATTTTACTAATAGCCCTAATAATTCGATTTCCGACGCAGTTCGAGATGTTCAGTATGGTTTTACAAGAAGAAATGTTAGCTACGGAACAGTCCATAGAACATTAATAAAAAATAAGATGTTCCCATTTCGCATCCTTCCCATTCAAAAAATATCACCGCAGCAAAAAGAATCTCGATTTAGATTTGTTGCAGAAATTCTAATTAGAGAGCAAGATCATGACCCAGACCTTTTTAAAAAAATTTATGGACGGATGAAGCTTGTTTTACAACTTCTGGCATGTTTAACCGCCATAATAAACATCACTGGGCAACTCAAAATCCTAGAAAATTTTTGGAAATAAAAAAGCAAGGTAGAACTTCCATTAATGTTTGGTGCGGAATGTTAAATACCAAAATTTTGGGTCCAATATTTTATCACGGAACGTTAACTGGTCAAAGGTACCATAATTTTTTGGAAAACGAAATCGAAAATCTTTTAGAAGAACTGCCTCTGGAAACCTACCGTTCAATCATTTGGCAACAGGACGGAGCACCTCCCCACACTACCCAGGCTGTTGTAAATTTTTTAAATGAGCGGTATACTGAATGGATTGGACGAAATGGAACAGTTGCTTGGCCACCAAATAGTCCAGAGCTTTCACTTTTGGACTCATTTCTTTGGGGTCACCTTAAAAATGTAGCCTACCACCAAAGAAACGAAAATATTGAAGAAATAAGAGACAAAATTGTAAACGAAGTTCGTAGATTAAATGATGAAAACCATATTTTAGCGGCCAGTTTAGAACGACTTCAGAGAGCGTATCAATGTTGTTTTGAAAATAATGGGGGACACATTCAACATTTAAGTTATTAGTGACCAGTATGAAAATTGACATTTATTTTATTAAACTTCTTTTTGTTAAATAGCCAATTTGTTGTCGGTTTAAAATTATATATAAATCGAGATTCTTGAGACTTCTGTTTTGTTGTATTTTTTGTATAATTTAGTGTAAATAATCATTTTTAAACGTTTTAATAAATATTTCCCCTTTAATAATACTTTAATTTAATTACTTGACTTTTCTTTCTGAAACATAACTGGTATGACACTAACAGATATTCAGCAAGTGTAGGTTTTACCTAGTAGGTAGGTAATTTTACCTTATATCGGCGAGAAAAAATTTGGAAATACGATAATTTCTTCTGAAAAATAAACATATTTAAATAAGATAAATAAATAAAATATATAGCAGCTTTTACGTAAAAAGATAGCCTCTTTTCAAATATGAAATAAAAAGTGGGGCATTCCATTTAAAAAACAAAGTTGCATGCCGTAACTCTTTTGTTTCGAGTCCATTTTTTTCGAAGTACTATTTTCAAAAAGAGCATAAAAAGTTACGCCAAACTGCTATCTTGGATTTTTTGAAAAATACAGGGAAAGTTAAAATTAAGCCCCTGTTCAGTCCTTGTTGGATGACCCTGTACATAAATGTAAATACATTTAATTAAAATAAATTAAAATTCTAAGTAATAGTTGATACTTCTGCCTTTGCAGACTACTTGGTCATTTTTAGATAATTGACGTGGAATATTTTACTGACAAAGTCAAAATTGGTTAAACATTGCCACCAGATGTTTAAAAAAAACGATGTGCAAGCTTTAATTTTTTTTTATAATTTTTTTGAAAATTACATGACATTTAATAACCTTTAACAAAACTTAGTAACTAAAGCCAGTTATGTAAAAATAAGTTAGGTTACCTCTCTTTTAATACTTTTACGCCTTTTTATAATACCTGATTGCAAAAAAAATTGCCTTACAGCAAACTATTGGTATAGTTTTTAACTTATTAAGAAAAACACTTCAGAATCAAATAATGCGTTAGGGGGTAAAGGGGGTGCTTTTAGGGGTAAAAATGTTTTTTGCAATTTCAACCTTAACAGTAAATCCTATTAAAAAGTTAAATGTAAAAGTTGTCAACATTAAAAACCTACAACTTATGTCATAACCATTTTTACCCTAGCCTGAAAAATTTTCGAGAAAAGTAAAAAAAAGTTTTTTCGGTTTTTAATTTTTATCCTTTGCAAAAATAGTTTGATTAAGCTGAAATTTGGAGCAAATATACTTTTTATCATTCTTAATATACTGTTTTTTTTTATCAATAAATATATTTAGCTGTTTTTATGAAAACTTGCTTAAAAAAAAATTGAAAATTTTTAACCACCATTTTGGTTTAATTTTTTTTTATCAAAAATAGCTCGTTTTTTTAGGTTGTTTGTTAATTTTTAATAAATGCAACAAAAATAAAAAAATTTATATATCAAAATAAAAACACAAAATATTGACGTTTTTTATTATAATCATACATTGTGTTCAGTTTGGAAACAATTTTAAATGTGATAGTTGGATTACAGGTATACAGTGTGACCCAGAATTGGTGTTACAAGAGGACAAATGGAATAAAATTTTAAATCGGCATTTTGAGAAAACTGGTCGCATGGTCCAAAACAAAGAAATACAAAATTTTGCTCCTATTGTTAATACACAAGGCAAGTTATAAATAAAAATATTAAAAATGATCTCGAGTAATTACTTTTATTTTAAAAAATAGAACAAAAAGAAAGAAAAATGTCTATTGTTAATTTTTTTACATGTTATGCACTTAAATAAGCAGACAGCACACTATCGCGGAACGGAACGGAATGGAAGCGAACGGAAATTTTAAAAGCATATAACTAAATGGGAGTACGACACTATCGCGGATTTAAAATTGCAAAAAACATTTTTACCCCTAAAAAGCACCCCCTAACGCATTATTTTGGTTCGGAAGTGTTTTTCTTACAAAGTTATAATGCACTTAACAAAACTATACCAATAGTTTGCTGTAAGGTATTTTTTATGGCATATTCTTCTGCTATTCCGCCCGAGCTAAAATACCACTGTATTTGAATAAATAAATGTCTTATTTTTAGAATATGGCCCTTACAACGTTTATTCCAGCCTGGAACTCGGATTGGACCCTTATGCTGACGCTGACGTTACATCAGTCATGAATCCCGTAATGAGAACTTCGTTTGCGTTACCACCACCTGTACCTCGGTCGTCATTGTCTGGTCATGGTCTGTTGGGTGACCAAAGAAGCATGTTAAGCTTTAGAGCGGAAGTAGCCGAACCACTCACGGCCTTGTCGAACATGCGGGCCAGTTTAATGGTTTTACACAATAGACACGCCCTCAGGTAGGTGATATTTTTCTTTATACAGGGTGTGCACTAATTAATGGTACACAGAGATACTGCAGATTCTTTATTCCAAAATATTTAAATTTAACGAAACAACATACCAACGTCCAAACGTTAAAACTAAAAAAATAAGAAATGCTTTAGGTTGCTTGAACGATGGTTACCTTCAAGTTAATATTTTCTCTTGCTGCTAAAAATAATGTGTATTTTTTTATTTACAACAGTTCCTGTCCAAAAATTACGCGTCAGGATTTCGTTGGGCGATTTTGCACGAAAAATTAATTCAGCAAACTTTTATACAATTTTTTTAAAAACTCAAAATAAAAGGAAATACAGGAGGTTGAAAAAAAGTCCATGATTTTAAAATTGCAGAATATTATTTGTCAAAACTTATGATACAATGGAATAACTTATTTTCATGTAAACCAAAGCGTTTATTTTCAGCTTTTTGGCTTGGTTAATTTTAAAAATCAGGATTTTTAATTAAACACACGTAAATGTTTAAAGTCGTTTTTCTCGTAAAGCGTTCATTTTAAGTTAATGCAACAAGAGGACCTTTTTAAAAGATGTTTTAATGCTCTGTATTTTATGTCCAAATGTATACAAGGATTAAAACAAAAAGTTCTAAGTCATTTTTCTAAAGTAAAGGACAGTTTAGGCCCTCTGGCATTGCCTACTGGCATCAAATTACTAGGGCGAGTACAAAGAATCACTAGTGATATGTATGCAAAATTTGGCGAAAATCAGAACACAAAAAAAAGTTATTAGGAAAAAATAACAAAAAAAAATATTTATTTGGGTACACGCCAAAAATAAAATTAAAAGTACTAAAAAACCAAAAAAATTTAAATGGGCAAGTGGCAAATCTGCCACCGTTGTCAAGACAAATGAAATAAATATAATAAAAAATAAAAACTTACTATTATTTAGGTTTTAAAATTCAATTTTTTATGTTTTTCTTTGGATATTCTGAAAACTTTGACATTAAATGTCAAAACATGTTTGTTTGGTTATAGTGTCATAGTGACGATAGATAACTCGGTTGCAGGTGTAATTGATTGTTTATTTTACAAAAGATAGAAGAGAACAGTTAGTTAATTTTAGTCTTCCTGAAGATACTTCAGTATCAAGCAAAGGCAACCAAGTGTTATTTAAATTAACTGAAATTGATGCTACACAATTATCTTTATTTAATAATATATACGCACTTTCTTTGATTTTGCGTTTTTTAGAACAAGTTTCCTTTGCTAAAATGCTCGAAGCATCCCAGTTTATTCTATGATTGTTATCAAATGCGTGTTGGCAGATTTTTGATTTATGAAATTCTGTGTTTTTAATGTATGATCTGTGTTCTTTTTATGCGTTTGGCTAATGGTCTACAAGTTTCACCTATATAAAACTTATTGCATCTGCAAGGTATTTTATAAATGACATTTTTGTATTTTCATTTAAGTTGTATGGTTTTGTTTTTGTTAATTGAGATCTGATTGTGTTTTGTGTTTTAAAGATTGTGCGAATATTAAATTTATGCCCTATTCGTTGAATTTTATTTGATAGTCCGGGAATGTATGGTAAAAATAAATTTGTAATAGGTCTATTTTGATTTTGTCTTATAACTGAGTTTCAAATTCAAGGAAACAATT
This sequence comes from Listronotus bonariensis, assembly GCA_014170235.1. Taxonomy (NCBI): domain Eukaryota; kingdom Metazoa; phylum Arthropoda; class Insecta; order Coleoptera; family Curculionidae; genus Listronotus; species Listronotus bonariensis. Next base: position 11,887 of record JACEGR010006518.1, on the reverse strand, counting down.
ATTTATAAAATCAAGAGGATAATTATTTTGAATTAAAATATTTTTTAAATAATCTTTTTCAATATTTATATTTTGATTAGAACAAATGACTTTAATTCTATCAAATAGACTTTTTACAACTCCCTTTTAACCATTATTGGGTGATTTGAGTTAAAATTTAAGTATCTATTTGTATGTGTAGGTTTTCTGTAGATTTTTGTTTCAAAATTGTTTAAATCTTTTTTATTAAAATGTCAAGAAATGGTAGTTGTGAGTTGTTTTCTTTTTCTAACGTAAACTTAATTGTTGGTTCTTGTGTATTAATGTGTGTTAAAAATTATTTAAACAGTGTTCTGTCATGTTGGTATATAGAAAAATGTCATCTATATATCTCCACCAAACTAAAGGTTTATATTGATAATTTTCACAAAATTTGATTCAAAGTTTTCCATAAAAATATTACTTAATAAAGGTGATAAAGGTGAACCCATAGCCATGCCAGAGGTTTGTTTATAAAAATCAGTGTTATATTGAAAATATGTTGTTTTGACACAAAAGTTAAAAGCTCAAGAATAGTGTTTATAGCTTTAATTTTGTTCTTTCTGCCAAGATGGACATCATTTTCTAATTTATTTCTAACAATATTTAATGTTTTTATTCACTGGGACATTTGTGAATAGAACAAAGCTGACAACATCTCAAACTTACCAGTGTGTGTATTTGGATCAGAATATCTATGTTTGATGATAACTCCTCTAAGAAATGTTTAGAATTTTTAATGTAGTGAATCAGTGTTGTTCACCAAAGGATCTAAAGTGTAAGTAAAAATTTTGCTAATGGATGTGTAGGTGAGTTTATACAACTTACTATAGGACGTAAAGGTATATTGGGTTTATGTATTTTTGGTACTCCGTAAAAATGTAGTGTTTTACTGTTGTGAGGTGTCAGTCCTAAATCTAATCATCCGTCAACCAAGAGCCTTTATGTTCTTCAACGATAATATAAACCTGTCGTTTTCTTCAACATCCTGTATCTCCGTTTATTTTGAGTTTTCGCAAAAAATTTCGGACACCCTATATACTAATATTTTGGCATAAAGAATCTGTTGTTTCTCTGTTTACCATTAATTATTGGACAGCCTGTAATCGTTTAAATTAGTAATATAAATAAACCTACATTCATCACACTTTATTATATTAATAAATTTAGTAAAATATAGACAAAATAAAGTCAAAATTTACTCAAGAGTTTTTAATTTATTTCTTTCAACATAAAATGACTTTACTGCAATCTATGTTTGACTTTATTTTTTGTATCCTTTCTGCTTTTATAATATTTTTATTAGGTCTACTCAACAGGCACAATCCTTGGTAAGTCGTTATAGATGTCGTTAAAATAACTTTTTCTGTAAAACAACCAGTAAGTTAAAATAAACTAATAAAAACGATACAAAAAATTCTTGTTAACAATAGGTAATTGCAAATCTAACGAGTAAGAAATAGGATCAGTTAAGTGTCTAATCGCCATGAGTAAATATACCAGAACCCGCATTAAGGATTGTCACTGATTTATAATTATTTAAATAACAAGAGAAACAAAACAAATGCACCTACAGTAGAGGGTGCATTTGAACCACAACTTTTTAGGGCACACTTTTCATAAGCCCAAACAAATACTACTCAAACTCTTATTTCCCACACAAAAGCTGTAGATAAACTGCAGAACAATAAACGTTACCTAGATAAGAAAATTGTACAGGAAAACAGCATTTTGTATAACATTCATCCACCACGCTTTACAGTGAGGTCCTTAAGTTCATCGTCCCCTTCTAACTTCTGAACAGTTCGGTATTTTTTATGAAACTTGTAGCGATAAATAATTGATGACGAGGGTCTGCATTTTTTGACATGTCAATGACAGGTCTAAATGTCAAAAGTGACAGATGGGCGCCATATTGCGCATTATAAAATTAAATGGAAAGGGAGGTCTTGTGGAACATCATTTTAAAGCTCCTTACGAGTACTTTATAACCCTAGACTTTAAAGACTTCACCTACAACCAAATGGCATTACTTTAAAAATTACCTAAATACCTGGCCATATTTCCGAAAGTAATAAAGTAAAATGTACTTAATGTGGTATTTCTCAAAAACTCCAGCTCTTTCAAATATCTTTTAAATGGTTATATAACATACAGGGTATTTCATTAAAAATATACTTTTGTCCTACCCTGTATATTATTACCAATATTACCATTAAAAAGACCTTCAAAGAAGCTTTAAGAAAATACCACATTAAGTACATTTAACTTAATTACTTTCGGAAATATGGCCATTCAAATTAGTTGTTTAGGTAATTTTTAAGGTACCGCCATTTTGTAGTAGGTGCGGGTATTGACTATATTATATTCCAAGGTTATAAAGTACTCGTCAGACCCCCCTCTTTGTCATTTAATGTTTTTCTCCCAAGATAGCGCCCAGCAGCCAACTTGAAACTCTTATCTGTCAATTTTACTCTAAAATATATTATTTATACATATACAGTTTTCATTTATATTTTGCCACCCACTCTTAGCTATAAAAGAAGGATAGAAAAAGAAAGTCTTCTATAAAGTTTCATACTTTTTCATCTATAATCTTTTAAGCATAACAAAAGAAACAAATAAACATCATAGGAAAAATAAAAGGGTAACCTTCTTTTAAATGAAACACCCTATATATTATGTCAACATTAAAAAGTTCTTTTAAAGCTTTACAAAAATACCTTATTTAATATATCTATTTTTAATAGTTTTCCAAATATGACCACCTAAATCTGAAAAATAGTAGAGATATAATTTTCCTTATTCCCACCTACGGCACTAAGCTGATAAGTAGATATTATGGAAATTACATTCCGATTTGAATGGTCATATTTCGGAAACTATTAAAGATAGATGTTATATCAAATGTGGTATTTTTGTAAAGCTTTTAGAAGACCTTTTAATTCGTGATATAATAAACAGGGCTTCCAATTAAAAAAAGTTTACCTTTTCATGTTTCTTGATTTTTTAATGCTCATTTGTTTATTTTGTGATGCTCAAAAAGATGAAAAATTAATAAACTTTTATACAAGAGGTTTTTTTCTATTCTTCATAGTTTTAGTTAAAAGTGGGTAGCAAAATATAAATGAAAACCCTGTGCACCAATATCATATCAATGATCTGAAAAATAAATATGGATGATTGCAGCGAAAATCATAATAACCCCTACCTGGGGACTGCGCAGTCCCCTTGCGGGCATGCGCAGTAAAAATTTCTGGCTAGCGAAAAACAAACAACAGGACCAGGTTTAACATTTTATATATGATTCATTTATAAAGAAAATATAACAAGTAATTTTGTTTCTAGGTATACATATTTAAATATTTTATTTTAAGTCTGTATTCGTATTTCATAGCAGTCCCTAAAAAGTAAACCGGTTTTATATTGGGGACTATTTTTTGTTGTATAATTTTTTATTTTTCAGTCGTATCGCTGATTTTATTGAAATTTAGCAAACGGGAGTGCTTAGAAACACTGATCTCAATTTAAATTCCGTTTTTGCTAAAACACCTTATTTTTGATTCATGAGGACCCACTTTGACTCAACCTCAAACCTGCATGAAATTTTTTTCCGCATTATTATCTTTCTTCTTAACACTACCTTGACACAACAAAACTGAATGGTTGGTATTTTATCCTAAAAGCAATTAGTTTTGGTGTAACTTGTTTAAGGAATAAATCTCAATTCATAAACTGATATTTCGCTCCCGTTGCCGTAGCAGTTGTCGTTCAGTTAAATTTGGCGTGTAATGCCATTGAAATTGTTTATTTTTGGGGTTAGGGCTAAACTGACCTCATATTTGTAATTGAAACCACAAAAAAAACGCGGAATACAAATATTAAAATTGGTAATGGACCCATAATGGATTAGTATTATATTTCTATAACTTTTAAAGATATCAAAATCTAATGTATGCCAGTTTGTAATATTAAGAAGCAACTTTTTTAAGCAATTACATCAGCTCTAGTCAATTTTTCTACTTTTTGAGATACGCCACTTCGTGATATTGTCGACGAAATTGCTTATGGCCACGTGTTATAACTTGAAAGTATGTCAAATTATTTTGATTAAACTGCCATATTTTATTTTGTGTGATTATAAATGCATCAGTCAAATGCTAATACAGGGTGTCCGACTATATTTTAACCCATTTTGACCGCGAATAATTTTAGAACAAATAAAATTATCAAAATGCGGTGTGAGCCTTAAATTTTTTAATGTTTCTTTTTATAACCTTGCCATTTGGTTGTGACATTTATTTCTTACGAAAACGGCCAATTTTCGTATATAGGGCAAGTTTGTTATTTTTAAATGGAACGCCATGTATATTTTTCTATAATCCTTGAATACAATCTTTCCCGTTTAAAAAAAATTAACCCAAACCATGACTATTTCAAAAAATAATGGATTTATTGATCTCTAAAAAATGGCAATAAGGAGTATTATTTAAAACAGAAAATTTGCTACTTACTCATTATTTAGTTTTGGTTATGCAAAACTTAAATTAAACAAAAGTTAAAAAATCACCAAGAATTACTCAAAACGCTCAAATGAAACACCAAATAACTATACCTGATAACGGTCGACCGTAGATGGGAGATTGGATTTGGGCGGCCGACGGCGTCAATTTTACCTGAATTTTACGATCGGGAAATCCCAAATTATAAATTAAATTAGGATGATGAGTGTGGTCCTGTCACTGTATAGGTAAACGTTTTCAGTGTTGCAATCACTATATGTATTTATTAAAATACTGCAAATTTTGTCGTCAATGTTGCCAACACTATATTGGGTTTTAAATGAAAAATGCTAACTTTTATAAGAACTGCGCATGTGCAAAGGTGTACAGCAATTCTCCCAGTGTGGGGTAAAAATTTCGTGCGCAGGTCTATTAAAAAGATATGGGGATCATTTTCTATTAGCAATCCTTTTAATTTTTAGATCATTGTAACATATCCAAAAGTTTTCATTTTTTCAATTTATCTGTCCAAAAAATAAGAAACGCAATGTATGCTATGTACTTGCCTATCTCCTTCTTACCAAGTAAACCAATTACCTACACTGTTGACCCCTGGATTTATGACTATCTATACCAAGGATGGCGACCGTTTTCGTATCAACGTGCCCAAAACTTGCCATTTTTCTACAAAAATGTAAAATGGTGTCCTACGCGTGCTATTAAATACTTTTATGTCGGTAAGCAAAAAATTTTGCAAAGCAAAAAAAAGGTCTTTTTATCTTTGGACAATCCACGAAGGCTAAAAGCCTAAATACTAACGTACCGTGGGTGTCTTAAGCGAGGTAAGAGGGAGTTTGTTGACACGGGACTTAAATACTTGAAGATTTGGGGGAAGGAAGACCTCCGCGGGCAGCAGGTTCCACATTCTAGAAAATCTAGGGATAAAAGAACGAACAAAGTGGGAAGTTCGGGGCCTGTCCAGTTGGACCGTATAGAAATGCATACGCGCGGCACCAGGAGTTTTTCTGTTGGGAACCGTGAGTGGAAAAAAATTCTTTAGAACAGAAGCCATGAAAATACCTATAAAAAGCAATAAATCCCTCACGGCCCGACGATGGGCAAGAGAGGGAAGCCTTTCTGTAAGTGAAGGATCATTAATGTGGCAAACAGCTCTTCTTTGAATGGAATGGAAGAGAATGCTTCGGGTTGTGGGGGACGCCATGCCCCAGATATGAGAACAATATTCCAAGGGAAGTCGGATTTGGGGCGCATACAAAGTGTATAAATTAGAAGGGGAAAAATACTTTTGGCTCAAAAGAGAAATCCAAGCTTTTTGAAGCTTCCGTGGCTATAGATACAATGTGTTTATGCCAGTTAAGGTTATTCTCAAATGTGACGCCCACAAAATTGAAGGTCTTTGCTTTACGGAACTTGGCCGCTCTAAGTAAAGGATGAGTATTTGATGACTCTTTTCGCGACAAGGAACATGCTTGTGTTTTGCATGCATTAAAATGGACGAGAGTTTTGCGCCCCAATCCAATATTAAATCAATGTCCTTTGAAAGAGACATCTGCAACGCTCTGCGTTTGCTTTTCAAATCAGATTTAAGAGATGAGTTTAAGAACCTACAAACTGAAGTGAAGGGTACTGGTACTATCGTCGGCAAAACTATGAATGGAATTAGTGGTGGATGAGAGAAGGTCGTTAATGTGAAGAAGAAACAATGTTGATGCCTGTACAGAGCCCTGAGGCGCTCCAACATTTACTTGGTGAAAGCTTGAAGAGTGGCCATCCAATAACTAATAAACGTTGATCAGATAACTAGAGAGCCAAGTACAGAGCTTAGTTGAAAGGCCATAGGAGGGAAGTTTACTAAGGAGTGCGGCATGCCAGATCTGGTCAAAAGCTTTGGATATATCAAGAGCAACGATCTGGGACTCACCTAGAAACTCAAGAGACTTATTCCAGCAGTGTGATACGAAGGAAAGAAGATCTGCTGTAGATCTTTCGCGGCGAAATCCATATTACCTGTCATGCAAAAGTTTGTGTTTTTCTAAATACTTGATTTTGTGAATTAATGAATTGAATTGGATGATTAACAGAAGGGTCAAGGGTTGAATTAGCAGCAAATTGTTTAGCAAATAGTTCTGCCTTTCCTTTAGCGGTAGAAATAATTTCGTTTTCCAAAGTTAGTGGTGGAAATGAACTAGTACAAAAATGTGTACTTCTGTTTTTCGCAAAGGCCCCGAAAGATTTACTGCCATTAGAGCAAGAAAGAACTTTGTTTTTGATACGATTGTCAAAGGAGTCTTTGGCTTCTGAAATTGTTTAATTGTAGTAGTTTCTTGCTTCAATGCTGGCCTGTCGGTTTTCTGGACTAGGATCCTGTAGATACATCTTGTGAGCCTGAACTTTTAGAAGTCTAGCTTTATCACAAGATTTGGTAAACCAGGGTTTGTTATTGGATTGTTTGGTATTGGTGTGTGCAATATAGGTTTCAATGCATAATGAGTCTTCTTAAAACTTTCATTCTTGCCCTTTCTGGCCGCTGTATAATTTTTACCGAAAAAAAACATCAACACACTCGCGTGCCCCAAATTTTACCTATCGTGCCATTGCTTCGCCATCCCTGATCTGTACAGTTGTCCATTCATACTTTCTTTAAAAAAATTATTTAAATGCGTCTATAAGTTATATAAATAAACATAACATGTTAATGTGAACCATGGTTTTAACCTAAACTATAAAAGTAAAAATAGGGACAAATTTCAGAATAAAAATGGGGACGAATTATTTTCCCTGGTATCATTAAATATTCAGTCCCTTCGAAACAAAGTGGATGAACTTTATATTTTCTTGTCCAACAATAATTTTCCAGATATTGTATGTATAACAGAACATTGGTTAAAACCAGGCGAAATGTTTTATGTACCTGAATATAGTGTGTTATCAAATTACTGTAGAACTAATTACATCCACGGTGGGACTCTCATTCTAGCAAAAAAATCAGCTTTTGAGAAATATAACTTTGTAGCAAAAACAGAATTTAATAATCTTTTGAAGGAAAAAGAATTTGAATTTTCTATAGCCTTCTCTAAGAAGGAAAGTTTGTATATATTATCCATTTATCGTTCCCCAAATTCAGTTGTGCAAGATTTCCTTGTAAGATTGGATTCACTCTTGTCATGTATACCAATTAGTTGCAGATTAATTTTAACTGGTGATTTAAATATAAATTTTGCTGATAAAGAATCAAATAACACTTTACAACTAAAGAACTTACTGTGGTCTCACAATCTGGTAATGAATATAGATGCTCCTACTCGATTTACAAAATATTCATCTACAACTATAGATTATTTATGTACAAATTTTGCTTGTGACATTAAGTGTCGTGTTGTTAATTCAGGTCTCTCGGATCATGAAGCTATTTGGTGTGCCGTTCAATCTAAAGTAAAACCTAAATCTAGATATAGGCAGGGTAGAATTTTTAGTACGAAAAATTATGAAAGATTTAGTCAGTTGTGCTCCGTTGTAAATTGGGATGAGGTCAGTGTTGCTACTGATCCCTTAGGAATGTTTTATGAATTATTATTAAACTGTTTTAATCAAGCATTTCCTATACAACGGTTAAGAAATAGAAAAAGAAAAAACCCTGGGTAACTAAAGGCCTAAAAATATCATCAAATAATCTTCGGAGTTTGCATATGATGCGAAAATTTACTGAGGGTATTTCATTCATTTCATATTTTAATAAGTATCGATCACTATATAGAAAATTGATCAAAGCTGCAAAAGAATCATATTACAAGTCGCGTCTTAATAATGCCAATAATAAACAAAAGGAGTGTTGGTCAATAATTAACGAGATACGTGATTCTAATAAATGTCAGGAGATAAAAAAATCAGATTTATGCCCTAATATTTTAAATAAATATTACTGTAGTATTGCCAACTCTTTCAGGTCAAATTTTAGCACATGTCGTGATCCTATGTCTTATTTGACCAGGGGACCTGAAAAGCAGTCATTCTTTTAAGTCCAACAAATGCCGAGGAAGTAATACATACTATAACTTCCATAAGAAATAAAAATTCTGCTGGAGAAGATGGCTTATCGGCAAAAATTTTTATGAATCTGCCTCTGCCCGCTGTCAGGGCTTTGACGGATGCCATTAATTTGTCATGGTCATCTGGAGTGTTCCCGAAGTGCTTAAAGGCTGCGAAGGTGATACCATTGTACAAGGGTGGTGAGGTCGATCAACCCTGCAACTATAGACCTATTTCACTTTTATCTACCCTTTCAAAAATAATTGAGAAATTAACCAGGAGTCGAATGACATCTTTTCTTGTGGCGAGAAAATCCTAAATACCGCCCAGTTCGGATTTCAGTTGGGGCTAGGCACCAATGACGCTATGTATCATCTCCTGGAACACTTATATTTTCATATTAATGAAAAGCAGTGCGCTGCCGCAGTTTTTTGCGACTTGTCAAAGGCTTTTGACTGTGTAAGTCACGAAGTTTTATTAAAAAAGATACACTACTATGGTTTTCGTGGTGTTGCGCATGACTGGTTTAAGTCTTTTCTGAGTGACCGTACTCAAACTGTGGTTTCGGGTTTGAAGACCTCCAGTAGAGAGGAAATGGCTTCGGGAGTGCCGCAGGGCTCAGTTTTGGGTCCTGTGCTCTTCCTTTTATATGTTAATGACTTGGCAGAACTTAATATTGAGGGCAGATTTAGCCAGTTTGCTGATGACACAACCATTGTTTGGCACGATAGCGATCCTCAAAACCTGGAATATAAAATATCGCAGGACCTCCCTAAAGTAAAACAATGGTGTGATGCTAATCGACTTTCATTCAATGTAAACAAGACAAATGTTGTTTGCTTTCGCTGCAGTATCAGCGACTTATACCTTGGATCATCAGTTATATCGCAGCGGGGGAAGCCAAGTTTCTTGGTCTGATTATTGATGAAGGCCTAAAGTTCCACAGCCATATCTTAAATCTGAACAAAAAGATTGGGACTGGTTGTTATGCAGTGAGAGTGGTTGCGCAGGAGATCAGTTTGGATGCTGCAAAGACTGTTTACCATGCATTAATTGAATCCCATCTTCGATATGGGATTTCTTATTGGGGGCATTCAAATATTACTATGTTGAATGCCTTATTTGTTTTGCAGAAAAGGGCAGTAAGGTATATATGTGGAGTCGGGTTTCGTGAGTCCTGCAGGCCTCTATTTAGATCAAAAAAAATTTTAACATTAATTTCACTGTTTGTCTTGGAGTCAGTAACCACAATTTTTAAACATAAAGACGGAATCCTAAGAGTGGACACTGTGTATAATACTCGTCAATCGGACAACTTACAACTGCCTATTCCATCCTCGTCTTTAACTAAGAACTCGATACTCTACGAGAGTAGGAAAATGTTTAACCATCTTCCTCTCCAAATAAGAAATTCTTCTTCCTTAAAGAGCTTTAAAAGAAAAGTTAAGGAAATGCTTATCGACAGGGTTTTATACACGTTAGACGAGTATTATACCAGTTCCTTTTAATTCTTTTTATTTTAATTTATTTTAGGTTTTATGTTTTATGACTTTTATATTTTTTGTAGTGAAGTTTACTTTTATCAAATCTGTCCAATTGTTTAAGTTTCCTTTACATAATATATTTTATAGTCTGACAATTGTATTTTAGTGTAAGAGTGTATTTTTTAATTTAAATTATCTAGTTTTAGTGTATGTTAAGTGTTTGGATTGTTTTGATGTTTTTTATTTTTATTTGTATTTCGATATTGCTTTTTATTTTGTTATATTTTGATGTTGCTTTTTATTTACTTTATATTATTATTACAGCTTTGTTAATGAGATGAGTACATCTTTAAACAATAAAGCATATTTTGACTTTGGACTTTTGACTTTTTGACTCTTTTTTATTGTAAAGCTAAGAATTAAAATAAAGGCAACAAAATATTATTGATTGTTTTTATTATTTTTTACAAATTACAGAAGCTTGGTAATTTATGTGTAAGTCATGTTGGGCATTATTATTTTGATTATCGATCATTTAATATGATTCTTGAACTATTATGCAATTTTGTCTTCTGGCATGATCCTAAGGGATATTCGTAGTCTTCCAGAGTCCTACAAATAAAATTATTATTATTAAATGAAAAAAAGAATACAACTAGCAATAAAAGGTTTTGATAATTTAGGTACTCTTTGTTTAAAATCGTGCAAGTAACAAATGTGTTTTGCTATCTTTGGGTACCTATTTATTTCAACTAATAATAATTACCGATATGTACTGACAATTTATAGTAATTCTCTTGAAAGGGAGCAACTATGATTTTGCCCAATATCAAAAACATTCCTATTCTCACTATATTCCTCCGTCTTTTTGCACAAAATTCTTAATATAACAGTAAATTAGAACATACTATTTAATTAAGCAGCTTTAAAGAAAATAACCAGCCCCTTTTTTATTAGTTCTGTGCCCCTGTATATCAAATTTGGTCAAAATGGGGTTGCTCCAACTTTCGAAACAATTACCCAATTTGCATAAATAAGACAAATATTTTTTAAAATATTACCTTTTTAAACTAAAAAGAAATTTACCATAAATGTTTTTTTCTAAATATGAGTTTACTTTAGTTTACTTACCTTAAGTGATATTTTAATGTAGTTTGCTAATCTCCATTTCCAGTCTTTGTCCTAATCTAACATTCGGTACAAGTACCTAACACTCAATAAAGGCCTTCTTTTAGAAAGTATAAATGGAAGATGGTATAAAAGTTATATGCAATAACTTGTTAGTTACTTTTCCAAAGCAATAAGTAATTTTTCATAGTTTTTCTTTTTCAATCTATATTTTGACAACTGACATATTCATTTTACTCCAAATGAGCTTCAGGCTAACGCTTTCACGCACTTTTGCGCTTTTGCGCCGACGGAGCTGCAGGAGATCGCTTCACGAACCTTTTTGGTTATAGGTTATGTGATTTAGAAACTATTTTGCTTACGAATGATTATTCTGGCTGCGGAGGACCATGTTAATTATTTATTTGCTTCTTGTATTTCAATTAAAGTGTATACTTTGTTTTTAATAGCTTAGTTAACTGATTTTTTCAACTTTAATTTCACTTTAAAGGAATTTTAGGTTATGTTATGACTTTGAATTTTGTCAGATGTCAGATGGTAATACAGATTTCTGTTTTATGACCGCCTGTTTTAAAAAACAAGTGAAGGTTATTCGTTCGTTAAAAAAAACAGATGAAGGTTATACGCTCCCGGAACGAATACGTTCAGCGAACGAATGAGTTTAATTTAGCAGAATTGAGCCCCTGGTCCTACGGTCAAAAGATGAAG